>JAJAGP010002685.1:0-102619 GCA_025084515.1 Ancistrus triradiatus | reverse complement strand
TTTTTTAGATCAACTTCATTTAATTCGTTAATAAAAAACCATCCAACGGATTACGTGGCTTTGTAACGTAATCAGCATGTGGTTTTGCATTGTCTTGTTGAAAAATGTATCCCAAGAAAAGAGGCAACTTATTTTGCTCTAAAAATATCAATGTAATTTCTGCATTAATGCTGCCATCACATTTGCCAAGGCCACTGACACAACCCCATACCATGACAGAGCCTGGCTTTCGGAATTGTAGCTGATAACAGTCTGAATGGTCCTTTTGTCTTTGGTCCGGAGCACAAGGTGGCCATTTCTTCCAAAAAAAGATCTGAAATACTGATTGGTCTGACCACAATACACATTGCCACTGTGTGATGGTCCATCATAGATACCTCTGAGCCCAGAGACTTCAACGCCACTTCTGGACATGGTTATCATAAGGCTTCTTTTTTGCATAGTAACGTTTTAAGTGGCATTTGTGAATGTAACTCTGCATTGTAGTGCTTCTCAGAGGTGGTTATATCAGCTATTGATGAATGGCAGTTCTTGATGCAGTCCCGTCTGAGGGATGAGAGATTGCGGGTGTTCAGTTTAGGTTTGGTCCTTTATGAACTGAAATTCCTCCAGATTTCCTGAATTGTTTAACAATATTATGCACTGTAGAGGAAGAAACACTCAAATGTCTTCCAATCTTTCTTTGAGGAACACTGTTTTCTCAATAATATGTTGCTGAAATACTCTTTTATTGGCATTCTGTGGATACGGCTTTTGTGATTACAATCACCTGTTGACATCACCTTTTCAAAATCACATCATTTCACCTAAATTGTCCCTTTCCCAACTTCTTTTGAAATGTGTTGCTGGTCTGAAATGCAGAAACCTACGTACATTAAGAAATTCAATAAAGTTGACCAGACAAAATATGAAAATACCTTGGGTTCATACCATCTGTAAATGTAAGACACTCCCCGCAGTATTTTCCCCCACCGTCTCAACTTCCTCTGATTTGAGGTTGTATTACTGACTTACAATTGTTGCTAACTTGACAGTAATGTAAAAAATGTTTATCTTAAAGTGTTAATACCTTCTATTTCCTTTCCGTCAACAACTCCTTTGTTGAAAATAGCATTTAAAACAAATCTCCGATGGCCCAGTTCAGTTCTCTTTTCCCTTGGCCGCCTTGGAATGATGGCGAGGACTTCAACCCATCTGGCTGCTTGTACTGAGCCAGAACTGCACCTGGCAGGCCCACATTTGGTCCAACATAAAAAATCCTGCACAAACATTACCCGTGGTAGATTACATGTGGCTCAGAGTCTGAATGCCGTCATGAACCGTCACTGTGGCTCACGGCCAACTTTGCCTCACAATACACTGTCCACTGCCATAATTGAGCCATACGTGCCTAAACTGAGCCATATTTGGATCAGAACTGTCTGCTGTGTGGGCTGTGACTAAATCCTGCCACCCTTCCTTTGCGATTGCACTTATGTTGCTAGCTATGTTTGCTGACCTACTTTCAAGCTCTTGACACAGATTCCTATACATAAAACATGGTTTGGGCGAACCAATGGCAGAAGAGAGACTGTGGATGTACGTACATTCACTGCAAAGTTCAGACTCTTCTGTTGCATGCATAGATCAAATGACAATTTTTTTAAGATTAACGCCCCATGTGCAAAACCACTGTGTTCCCTGACACTGAAAAACTGTGAATTACAAGGACAAATCAGTGCTTTGCACAAATCAGCTCCTGTATATCCAGGTGAACTTCAGGTCTGGAGATGTTTGTCCTGCTGGTTATTACTGTCCTGAAGGCACCAGACACCCACATCAGTACCCCTGCCCTTCCGGAACCTGGAGCAATGTGATGGGTGCTCAGAATGCGTCCTCTTGCTCGCAATGCCCTGCAGGGTTCTTCTGCAATAGGACTGGACTTACTCAGCCCACAGGAGTATGCGCTGCAGGTACAGCAGACTACCAATGGAGAAGCAAGTACTTTCTTTATATATAGAGGGTTAAGCACTCTACTACTCTGCCTGTGCAGGATTTTTTTGCATTGGTGGAGCTAAGACCTCCAAACCTATAGATGGAGTTACTGGAAACAGGTGCCCAGCAGGATATTACTGTCCACAAGGATGCAGTTCACCCCAACACTGCCCTCAGGGCACATACTCCAACACCACAGGTACAAGCAGTTCTTAATTACCAATGGAAAAACAAGTACTAACGAATTTTATATTATGTAGCCAAAGGCTGCACCCTTAGATATCAAAATACAGTGGTACCTCGGTTCTCATTGAGTACTGAGCAAATTTTTCCCATAATGAATAATGTAAACTGAATGAATCTGTTCCAGACCCCCAGAAAATCCACACTGTATAAGGCATTAGATGCATTAATTGTATTGTACAGGTGCTCCCTGATTTATGATGGGGATATGTTCCAACAAATCCATCAAAAGTTAAACCCAACATGAACTGAGGAGTTTAATATAGTCTGTGCTGTACCATAGTGGTGCCTATTACACATTACCACATACATTAACCTACAGTCATTAACACAAAGCTTATTTTATAATAAAGTGTTGAAAAATCTCATGTAATTTAGTGAGTAATGGATTGAAGGTGAAAAGTAAATGCAAAACACTTACTCTATTGGTGAACTCTGCTACTCAGCTGCTAATGCTAACTGCAGTCTGGGTTCTGGAACATTAAGGTTTCCTTTCAGTTGGCACTTATATCTAACATTTTGAGGACCCGTGGAGATATATTTGCACTAAGAATATAGTACTCTAGGGACTCTCTAAGGACCTGGGTCTGTGGTAGCTCAAGTAGTCCAAGGGGTGCCTCCACATTCCAGTTCTGTCTACGTGACAGTAAACTGTCTAACAGTGTGCCTGACTTTCAATCTAACCAAGTGTGATGTGTGTACAGGTGCTGCCGAGTGCAGCAACTGTCCTCCTGGATGGCTCTGTCTGGAAGGCGAAGATGTCCAGCTGTGTCCAGAGGGACACTACTGCCTGGGGGGTACGGTGGAGGACATCCTCCCCTGCCCTCCAGGCACATACAACCCCAAAGCAGGACAAAGACAAGTAGAGCAGTGTTCACTGTGCTCAGCTGGTGAGAACAGTGCCCCTGCTATGCTTACTTCTTTGGCAGTCTTAATTGCATTCATCGGGTATTGTATTTATTACACCCACCTATCATTTTAAGGAATGTTCTGTGAGGATTGGGGACTAGTGGAACCAACTGGTCCCTGCCAGTCAGGGTATTTTTGTCTAGCAGGTACGCCATGTTAGTTTCATCTGTCTCTTTATGAAAGCCACATCATCCTATTGGAGCCTCGTTCTTTGGTGTAGCCAAGGGAGTGATCGAGACTTCACGTGTGTCTTCACTCTTCCAGGCATAAACTTTAGGAACCCTGAGGGAAACTTCAGCACAGGGGTGGGGGGAGCATGTCCAGCAGGTCATTACTGTCCTGAAGGTACCAGCCATCCTCTACCCTGCCCATCAGGGACCTTTTCAAGCAGGTAACAGTTGTCTGACCAATGCTTGGCCATTTTTTAAAATAAAAGAGGCTGTAGAAAACTGACTGTTTGCTTTGTAGCCTTTATATTACAGACAGCTCAGCTTGTAGTCCATGCCCACCGGGGCAATCCTGTGGCTCTGAAGGTCTATACAGACCTTCTGGACCATGCCTGGAGGGATTCTACTGCCCAGGTGGAGCTACCTCATCTACAGGTACGATCTCTCATGACATCTTGCAGCTGCAGGGACATTGCAACCACATCCATGTCACCAATGAAAATCTCTTCTCTTTGTCTCATTAACACATCTGTGAAGGTTTCGGCACAGAGGGTGGGCTCTGTCCCAAAGCGCACTACTGTCCCACAGGCAGTGCCATGCCTCTTTCCTGCCCACCTGGTACCTACACCAACCTTACAGGCCAGACCAAGTGTAGCCTTTGCCCTGCTGGGTACTATTGCCCTGGGAGGACCAGTGACTACACAGAGTTTCCATGCCCTCCTGGCTTCTACTGCCCTGATGGTAATTTTGCCGAAGTAAAGCTCATGAAAAACTCTGTAGCTCTTGTGACAACATACATGGGACTCTTCCACAGGCACAACGCATGCTACACAGTTCCCATGCCCAAGAGGCTACTATAACCCTGAATCTATGACCCAGAGCCTGGACAGCTGTCTGCCCTGCCCGCCGGGCCACTACTGCGAGAAGGAGAGGCTGACAGCTGTATCTGGAAAGTGCAAAGCTGGTCAGTTGCTCAAATGAGACATATTTGCAGAGGTCATATGATTTGGAATGCTTTAATATACAATGTGGCCACTTTATTAGACACCTGTCCTTTCATGACTGGAGCTTCCCTGTATGGAACTTAGACACGTGACTCACGAGTGCAGCAGAAAAACAAGTGCAAATTTTCTGTGGAGCAGTTTCAGTGCGAATGCTCATTAGAAAGAGAAAATCGGGCTATCTGGACAACTTCGAATGAGGCATGGTAATCGCCAGTATGACAAAAATTGCCACCATTGTGGGGTTTTTAGTGCAGCAGTGCCGAGAACATAGAAAGAATGGTTTGATCGAGGAAAATCATCCATAGAAAGGGACCCTGTGAATGTAAACAACTCGTCAGTTTGAGTGCCATTGCTGTCTAATAGAAAGAGAAAGAAAAGACTCCAGTGGGCAAAAGAGCACAAAAACTAGATCACACAGCTCAGAGAGAACAGAATATGTAGTTAGGGATTTTAAGAACACAGAGTCTATAAGCTGAACACATTATTGCCAAGTGTAGCATTACCTAGAACAGCATAGCTAAAACAGATGCTAAGAAAAAAAATCTGTGCTAAGGGAAACATTGGTTTCTTTTTACCTATAAGACATTTTGGCTATAATGTCAGAAGCTTACAGTAAAATGGTCCTTTCTAAACCCATACTAGTGAGTTTATAACACTACAGAACCCACTGAGCAGTGGAAAAACATGGCCTGGCTAGATCAATCCAGATTTCTGTTGCACTGTGCTGATGGAAGGATCAGAACTTGGCACAATCAGTAGGAATCGAGGAACCCTTCCCATCAAGTGTCAACACTTGTGGAGATGGTAGAGAGGGAGTAATGGTGTGGCAAGTGTTTTCTTGGGACACTGTGGCTCTTCTGATACCTGTGGATGGATGTTTGGACAGTAGGGCTTACATAGGCATTGTGGCTGACCAAGTTCATCCCTTCATGGCAGCTGTTTAACCTATGGCAGAAGAACAGATTCAGCAGGACAATGCACCATGCCAAGGGTTGTATAGTCATGTATTGGATTCCATAGTCCCCAGATCTTAATCCTACACAGGATCTCTGGGACAAGGTAGAACAGACTGTTCAGACCATGTCAGTACCTCCACCTAAAATGGGTTAGTATTCCTGCAGAACGATTTCAGCACCTAGTGGAATCTATGCTGAGGTTCAAAGGACATAAAACGTGCTACTAGAAAGGTGTCTTTAATAAAGTGGCCATTCAGTGCAGTGTACCTCAGTATTTCAAACACCTCAAGTTAAAACTTCTACTGTATATTCTTTCAACATTTCAATTCCAGGCTGGTTTTGTGTATCTGCGGCCTGGAACCCTCAACCGTTCGACTTGGACAACTACACCAATGCCAACTGCCTGTGTCCAGCCTCATCCACTGGTGGAAAATGTCAGGCAGGATACTACTGTCCGTCAGGCAGCTCAGAGCCCTTGCCCTGCCTTCCTGGAACCTTCTGCAATGCTAGTGGTGAATTCAATTTATTTGGTTTAAACAGACATGTGATTTACGGAATGCTTTAAATCAACAGGTCTGAAGAATTTGAGTGCCAGTTTGAGACGGGTTACCTGCACCTTTGCTAAGGAGCGTGCCCTGACAACAACAGTCCAGCAGATTACAGTTACATTTACACTTAGCAGATACCCTTAGTCAGAGTGACTTAGAACTGAGAGAGTCTTCCAAACCAAGCAATGGTGTGTTAAAGGTCTTGGTCTAGGACCAAACAGTGGGAGCTTGGCGGAGATGGGCTTTGAACCCTGGACTTTCAGGTCCACAATACAGTCTGCTCACGATTTAATGTGGTTCACAAAACTGAGTTCACAATTCAGTTTTCTTACTTTACATATTTGTGAAGTGTAAACACTGCTAAATGATGCACATTTTCTTGAATATGTAAGAAAAAAATACCTTTAGTCTCCAACAATTATAAGAAATGTCTATTCTAAAAAATGACTCTATTGTAACTTCATCATAATCTTAAATAACCAAGTGAAAACAAATGACGCAACTGAGCAAGCAAACGACAAGAACTGAGACAAATTTTTCTAGTCAAAATGCTGATATAGCTGATATAGAAGTTAGAAATTATTCATGAAATCATTCATTATTCATTCAATTACACATGTAATTAGTAGTAAAGCATAGATTTACACGACAATAACCCCATTAAACTGACATTCTCTGACAGGTCTGGCCTTGCCAAGTGGTCCATGTGCTCCAGGTTATTACTGCACTGGGGAAGCGACTGAATTTAAACCAACAGATGGCATGACTGGTGATATATGCCCTCCAGGCTCCTATTGTGGTTAAGTACTGCTCATCTTTAGATGTCCGACTGTTTTGAAACACGGACGCACACATTTATGAGTATTTACTGTGTGTGTATTGACCAGCTGAGGGCTCCAGTAAGCCTGAGCCATGCCCAGCGGGGACGTACTCGCCAGGAGCAGGCATGCAGAGTCTGTCCCAGTGTCGGCCATGCACAGCTGGGCAGTACTGCAGCTCGAGAGGCCTGAAAGCTCCGACTGGACCATGCAGCCAGGGTAAATATAGAAATGGCAGAGACAGCGTTCAGAAATCTGGGTTTCATGGTAATTACTGTAGACTCAGGTAATTATCAGCATTGACGTTTCATTTAGGAGAGAGTACTGTCTTGGGAAGATGTAATGGATTTTCATGACAGGTCTTGAAACTTTATCTCTTTTGGACGCTTCAGTGATACTCTCACAATGGAACACAGTATGTAACATAAAACATCTCTTTTCCCAGAGTTTACATCCCTCTGTCCTTGTTCTGTGTGCGACAGGTTACTGGTGTCCCCCTGGTCAGATTGATGACCTAGCTCTACCTTGTCCGCTCGGTCATCACTGTCCCCCAGGAAGCCCTGCCCCAGTTCTCTGCCCCTCTGGGACCTACCAGAACAAGCAGAAGCAGGCCAACTGCACACTCTGTGAAGAGGGCAAGATATTCTTATAAACATCTTTTTAGGAACCTATAAATCAAGCAGAGGTGCTGAAGAAGAGCAGCAGTTTTATGCCATCGTGAATGTAGGATTTGAAACTCGCCTTTATTATTACAGCCCCAAATCAGAAAATGTTGGGATGGCATGGGAAATGCACATTGAAAACCAAGATACTTCATGTTTTGTCTGGTCATTTCATTTGTTAATAAACAACCATTACTGCATTTTCAGAGCTGCAACACATTCCAAAACAGTTGGGACAGGGAGAATTTAGGGCTAGTGATGAAGTTAAACTAAATAATTACCGGTATATGATTTCAAACAGGTAATATCAACAAGTAATTGATTTGGTACATAAGCATTATTTTTGCACAGTAATATTTTAAGTGGCATTTGTGAAAGTAACTCCGATTTTGGAGTTTGTGACAAAGGTTTGCCAAACTTAATCCCTTGCCCATGTGGTTCTATTAGCTATTGATGAATGATGCTTCTTGATGCAGTGCCATCTAAGGGATTGGAGATTACGGGTCTTCAGTTTAGGCTTGTGCCCTTGATCTTCATGCACTAAAATTCCTCCAGAATCCTTGAAAGGTTTAAAGATAATATGCACTGAAGAGTGAAAAATATGCAAATGCCTTTCCATCTTTCTTTGCGGAACACTGTTCTTAAACATTTCAATCATTTTCTCACGCATTTGTTGACAAACTGAAGATCCTCTGCCGAGGTTACTACTTTTGTCCCAAATCATGATTACAATCACCAGTTTGAAATCAATTCTTTTTTACTTCATTACTAGCATAAATTGCCCATGTCGCAACTTTTTTTTGCAGTGTGTTCCAGGCCTTAAATCCAAGAATGGATGTTTATTAACAAATTAAATAAAGTTGACCAGAAAATAAACATGAAATATCAAGTCAGATTTATTTATATAGCACTTTACAATGGAGCATTTTCTCAAAGCAGCTTTACAATTTTAGATTACCTTCTACTATCTAAAGCCAATCCAAAACTGAGCAAGCCTAGGGCGACAGTGGCAAGGAAAAACACCCTAAATTTTATAAGGAAGAAAGCTTGGGAGGACCAAGACTGAAAAAGGGATCCAACCTCCTTGGGTGGCTTAGATGATAAAGTAATTTATCTAGTCAAATAAGTCCATAGTAATAGTTCAAAAACAGAAACTAAATAAATATTAACAGATAAATAAAATACCAAATAAAATAAATGTAAAAATATGCATATCGGCATTATTATTGTATTTTAAGGTCTTCCTTTTTTTTTTTTTTTTTTCTCGTTTAGGTTTTTACTGTGATGAGAGCTATGGAGTTGCTAACGTGTCTGTCCTGCAACCATGTCCTAAAGGCCATTACTGCCCCAAAGGAACCCTCTATGCCACTCAGTTCCCATGTCCCACTGGTACCTACAACCCAAAAGAGGGCATGGAAAGTCTTACCAGCTGTCTTTCTTGTCCATTAGGACATTTCTGCCCATCTTTTGGCCTATCAGAGCCTGCAGGTAAAAGTGTGTATTTCTCTATCTTAAATAAGATATGAGCAAAGGAAATGGATGAATTACTGATTTTATTACAATTCCTTTATTGGTCGTTGGTGTGACTTAGGATTGTGCATTGCTGGATACTGGTGCAGAGAGGGCTCTCACTCAGCCAAGCCTTCTACAGGATCCTCAGGTTCACCTTGTCCAGTCGGGCATTACTGCCCTAAAGGTATACATAACCATAATATCAGCAATTAACCATTAGTGCAAAAATATACCTATAGTAGTTACACGGTACCAACTCAGTACTGGACATTGATAAATGTTTAATTACAAGTGTTTGTTCATATTATTGGGTATAACATTGATGTAAAGCTGCTTTAGTAAACAACTAAATCATCTTTAGCACAGAAGTACTAGGCTTTTAATAGTAATAGAAAACCTACACAGGTATGCGCAGCTTAACATTCATCCGATCAATGTCCGTTCGCTTTAATGACCGATTTCTTGCAAATTCTAATAAATCACAAAAGAATATAAAAATCTGTCTTGAAACGCCGGACAATGTGGCGGCCAAAACTGTGGATTCATGAGCAGAGGCGGGAGTTAAGAGTTAAGAGCAGGAGTGCATCATTGACATGTGTGAGTAAGTGTAACTACCTTATGGACTAGAGCTGTTCTAACTCAGTTGATGTGTTTAGAGACTTTCTGTGCAAGCCACTTGTGTTTTTCTGTATGACCTTCCGTTACTTATTTGTAACAAGCTGTAAATAGTGTTTGTAAGTGTATATGCCTGTCCTATTGTAAGTAGTACTCATTTGTTTGTCCCCCCACTACCTGTATATTCTCTATAACCTATAATTATATAAACTGGTTGACATTCACTCGTAGAGTCTCTGTTTCATCTGGCTGATCTTCCGTGTTGTTCGTAATACTGTCTATCAATGCATTTTCGGCTTCCATCAAACAAAAGTAACATGTCCATAATACCATCCTCTTAAGTGGCTTTTTCTTAGACAGAGTCGTAACACTGCATTAATGCATTTTTTATGAGTACTGTGAATTTCCATAAATTAAAAATGTGGTGGCATTAAGGAGGCTGTATAGATGGTGGCGTTCCACTCATGTTTTCTTGTAAAAAAAAAATACCCTACATATATAGTGGGGCAAAAAAGTATTTAGTCAGCCACTGATTGTGCAAGTTCTCCTACTTAGAAAGACAAGAGATGTAATTTTCATCATAGGTACACTTCAACTATGAGAGACAAAATGAGGAAAAAAAATCCAGAAAATCACACAAAATTGTAGACCTGCACCAGGCTGGGAAGAGTGAATCTATAATAGGCAAGCAGATTGGTGTGAATAAATCAACTGTGGGAGCATTTGTAAGAAAATGGAAGACATACAAGACCATTGATAATCTCCCTCGATCTGGGGCTCCACGCAAGATCTCATCCCATTCGGTCAAAATGATCATGATAACGGCGAACAAAAATCCCAGAACTACACGGAGGGACCTGATGAATGACCTGCAGAGAGCTGGGACCAAAGTAACAAAGGCTACCATCAGTAACACACTACGCTGAGAGGGACTCAGATCCTGCAGTATCAGGCGTGTCCCCCTGCTTAAGCCAGTACATGTCCAGGCCCGTCTGAAGTTTGTCAGAGAGCATATGGATGATCCAGAAGAGGATTGGGAGAATATCATGTGGTCAGATGAAACCAAAATAGAACTTTTTGGTAAAAACTCAACTTGTCGTGTTGGAGGAAGAAGAATTCTGAGTTGCATCCCAAAAAACACCATACCTACTGTGAAGCATGGGGGGTGGAATCATCATGCTTTGGGGCTGTTTTTCTGTAAAGGGGGACAGGACGACTGATCCGTGTTAAGGGAAGAATGAACGGGGCCATGTATCATGAGATTTTAAGCCAAAACCTCCTTCCATCAGTGAGAGCATTGAAGATGGAACGTGGCTGGATCTTCCAGCATGACAATGTTCCCAAACACACCGCTCGGGCAACAAAGGAGTGGCTCCGTAAAAAGCATTTCAAGGTCCTGGAGTGGCCTAGCCAGTCTCCAGACCTCAACCCCATAGAAAATTTTGTGGAGGGAGTTGAAATCCGTGTTGCCCAGCGACAGCCCCAAAACATCACTGCTCTAGAGGAGATCTGCATGGAGGAATGGCCCAAAATACCAGCTACAGCGTGTGCAAACCTGGTGAAGACTTACAAAAAAACGTTTGACCTCTGTCATTGCCAGCAAAGGTTATGTAACAAAGTATTGAGTTGAACTTATGTTATTGACCAAAATACTTATTTTCCACCATAATTATGTGATTTCCCTGGTTTTTGTTTCTAATTTTGTCTCTCATAGTTGAAGTGTACCTATGATGAAAATTACAGAAATCTCTCATCTTTCTAAGTAGGAGAACTTGCACAATCAGTGGCTGACTAAATACTTTTTTTTGCCCCACTGTACCTTACAGTAGCATAAAAAGACTAACTCAAGGGTGTCTGGTCACTGAACCAGTAAAGTCCTGTTTCACTGAACATAACTTGGTTTGTTAAACGGTGCACACCTGTATATCATATGGTGAAAATGTGAATTATATACATAATTTATGCTAAGCTTTAACGTAGGACAAGAGATGACTTCTATAGTGTGTAGCCAGACACTTTGACTGGGGCCAAATTCGCACAACAGCAGCATAACACACCTCAAAGCTTTGCAACAATTACTTGAAGACCAAAACAGATCAAGGAGTGCTGACTGTCATAATTTTTCCTGCACAATCACATGACCTAAACCCCATTCAGCACTTATGGGGGCACCTGAAGACAGAGAATAGCCAAGCATTCAGTAACATCACAAGATGCTCTTTGGAATACTGTGACATTTACTACTGTTTTTTTTTCCCAAAGATGCAACAAGTTTCACCTCTAAACGTTTCCACCCTAGGAACTACCAGCCCCTTGCCATGTCCATTAGGCACCTGGTCTAACAGGACTACCCTTAGGAGTGAGGAGGAGTGCCACCCGTGCCCTGGAGGATCATACTGTGCAGGAACTGCTCTCACTGCACCCACTGGACTCTGCTCTGAAGGGTTTGTGCTAATTGAATCCCTTGCTGCACTGCTCTGTAGTAATGATTTAATCATTAACATCAATATAACAGTTTTAATTCATTTTTTCCAAAGGTTTTATTGCATTGAGAAAGCGATAACTCCCGTGCCCATGGATGGGACCTCAGGCAACGTGTGCCCACAGGGTCATTACTGTCCTAACGGGACCACTCTACCTGTTCCATGCGATCCAGGGACGTTTATGACTGCCACACAGGCGTCCCAGTGCTGGTCCTGCACAGCAGGATGGTACTGTGTGAATGGGGATCGGTTTCCCTGTCCAAAAGGCAAGGGCTATTTGTATATCTGTGACACAGCTACTGTGTTAGCATTTGCACTTTCCATTTACAGGAAAAGGGTGACAAATGCAAGGACAAAAAATGTCTAGGTAAGATTTATAGAAGCTGATTTGGTGCAGATTCTATAAATCTCTGAAACTGTTCTGGAGTAATTGGAAAACTTTGTTCCTGACCCATCAGTCCAAAATCTTCAATAAGCAGGGCAACCCTGTGGTCTACTACCCCTGGCAAAAATGATGGAATCACCACTTATAGGTAGGGGTATGCGATATTGAAAAAAGTTATAGATCACTATTTCTGGGATGGTATCGATAACGATAATTAGAAATTATTTTGTAGTGTATATCTTGGGTCTATAGTATTCAAAAACAGTTTGAACCCATATCTCTCCACTGTCTGAATTGGCACCATGCCATTTGTGATTTAATTGCTGACAGCATTTGTTATGCCATGCCATCTGTTGCTTTCCTCGTCGTAAGGCACTTTTTTGCAGAAGGTTTGCTGATTGTGTTTTTGTGCTGGTACCTTGGTTATGGACAGCTGACTCCCGAAGTTTTCCATAACCTTCATGTTCTGTAAGTTAGTAAGTTGTTTTTAATGGCCAAATAAATATATCACAGATATGACACCAACACATTTTTGTTTAATAGCTAAGCATTATGGTGGAACCCTACCCTGCCTTGGCTGTTGAGGTGAACCTCTGTTTACAGCCGCAACACCCAGAGTTAAAAGAAAGATATTTATTTCCTATTATAATTTGCTTTATTTTTAAGACCTTGGTCCTTAAAGCAAATGGATGTTGAAATCAGATTGTTGTTAAATGCCTCATACCTATATTGTTAAGTTTCCATCATATTTTGGTTGGGTAATCAGATTATAATGTATTTATCTTTTAAGTTGATATGTCAAAATCATGACAGCAAACTGCCCCTATCAGAGCCACTGTAAATTGTCATTTATTTCAGTCATATTTTTCATATTTTCTGTGTCACCCATCTGTATATATTATTGATGCTCCAGTTGTTGCTCGAAATTCTCACTGTACGGCTCAGTAATGTGAGACCCTCACAAATTGAGTGTGAGACCCTCAAATGCATTTAGAAATGTTTTTGAAGGTTTATAATTGTGATTTGGTAAAGGTACTACAAAGCACAATGGAATAACGGGCTTAAGTGTGAATAGGAACCAAAAGCTGGATCGCAATTCATGTACAAACAGTGCCCCACTGTGGACATCTGAATCAAACTGCTCTCTAAGGCTTGCTAATTCACTGGTAGGTTTTTATTGTCCTGTGGGTACCGGTTATGACTGGAGAGCTTGCCCGTCCGGCACCTACAGCGCTGACTCTGAGTTGAGTGCGCTCTCCCAGTGTAGGGAGTGTGATGGAGGACACTACTGCTCTCACCCAAACGCCACCTCTGTCTCTGGCCAGTGCTCTGCAGGGTATTACTGCTCCAGAGGAAAGGTCTCACCCCAGCCACTCACCCTGTCTGCAGGTATGCTCTAAGGTTCAGCACCATTTTAGGGAAACTGAATAATACAGTTAAGTCCAATGGATTATTAACTATGAATGGAATAGTGGTGCTGCTGTCGAACACTACTTCAGACTGCAGGGACCCATCTTCTAGTCCTGTTGGTGCATTCCGACTAGGTTGGGCATCACATGCAGACATGACAGTCTGTGTCTGAGGGAGGGGAGGCCTGCTGGGAGATCATTCACCTGGTGATTCAACAGAAAACTCTACCTAGCTGAATGTCTTTTCTTGGCCAGGCCTGGTGTCAGGGGGTCGGTTACTGGCAATGCCTCAGTCAATAATCTCCATGCCCCACAGTCTCTAATGTGTCCCGGTGGCATTGAGTGAGAGTGTGCATGTGCCCTGTGATGGACTGATGCCCCGTGCACTGTGCTGCCGGGAGGTACCCGGCCTGGCATGACCTTGAATTTGATTAAGCCAGTATGGAAAATGAATGAATGTTATTAAAACCCTGGACAAGATGCCAGTCCATTGCACGGCTGTGTAGGAGTCACCCAAGCAACCCCCGTCCTTCAAATACAGCCAATCATGCTGTCATGTGACGCCCAACCCGGCCAGAGCTTAGACCCAAGCACCTGAAAGTTCATTGTGTTTTTGTCGGCTTATTGGTGTATGGTGTATTTTTCTCAGGAGATGGAGGACCTTGTCCTGCAGGCCACTATTGTCCAAAAGGCACAATGGACCCCTACCCTTGTCCAGCAGGGACTTTTAGCAACCGTAGCAAACTGACTTCTGAGGTATGACTTTTTAGGATTAGTTGCAATCCTGAACGTACATTTTCTTGAAGCTGCCAGGTCTAGAGGCCAGAGCAACAATACAGATACCTCTCACCTGTCTCCTGCAGAACGAGTGCGTTCCCTGCTCTCCCGGTCATTACTGTGACATGTCAGGACTGACTGCTCCTAAAGGAGAGTGCTGGGATGGGTTTTATTGCAGCCAAGGAGCTCTGCTTCCCAATCCTTCACTCCAAGACAGCAGAGGAGGTCCCTGTCCTGCAGGTAACACAGACAAGGTTTATTCGAGAGTGAATCAAACCCAACTGCCATCCGTTTACACTGACATGCATCAATTTCTACAGGTTATTTTTGTCCTAGAGGATCAGCTGTTCCTCAAGTCTGTCCACAAGGTTCCATAAGTAACAGTAATGGCCAGGCCAGCTGCGCACTCTGTCCCCGCGGGTACGCAGATACACATTCAACACTACGGGTATGCGCCGTCTAACGTCCACATTAGTCACGTAGTCTTTTTAAGTTACTGTGACGTCTATATAAAAGGTATTTTTAACAAGAAAACTGCTTGCAAACGATAAGTAAATGTGTCAGAGGTAACGCTGAAAACACAAGTGGAATGCCACCATCTGTTCGGAGCCTAAACTGTTATACACATGCTAAAGCTTTTTAATTTATGGAAATCCACAGTAATTATACAAAATACAGTAATTAAAAGGATAGTATGATGGACCTGACATTTTCGTTTGACAGAAGCCAAAAATGACTCAATGAGTGAATGTGGAATAGTTTATATAGTTATACAGTGGTGCTTGATTTTCACAAAAGTCCTAAAAGTACATAAAGAGAACCCAGTTAACAAATGGGACAAAAGTAGTATATTTGGTCTGTTATTTACTAAGGAAAATGATCCAATATTACATATTAGTGAGTGGCAAAAGTATGTGAACCTCTAGGATTAGCAGTTAATTTGAAGGTGAAATTAGAGTCAGGTGTTTTCAATCAATGGGATGACAATCAGGTGTGAGTGGGCACCCTGTTTTATTTAAAGAACAGGGATCTATCAAAGTCTGCTCTTCACAACACACGCTTGTGGAAGTGTATCATGGCACGAACAAAGGAGATTCTGAGGACCTCAGAAAAAGAGTTGTTGATGCTCATCAAGCTGGAAAAGGTTACAAAACCATCTCTAAAGAGTTTGGACTCCACCAATCCACAGTCAGACAGATTGTGTACAAATGGAGGAAATTCAAGACCATTGTTACCCTCCACAGAAGTGGTCGACCAACAAAGATCACTTCAAGAGCAAGGTGTGTAATAGTTGGTGAAGTCACAAAGGACCCCAGAGTAACTTCTAAGCAACTGAAGGCCTCTCTCATATTGGCTAATGTTAATGTTCATGAGTCCACCATCAGAAGAACTCTGAACAACAATGGTGTGAATGGCAGGGTTGCAAGGAGAAAGCCACTGCTCTCCAAAAAGAATATTGCTGCTCGTCTGCAGTTTGCTAAA
Organism: Ancistrus triradiatus; assembly: GCA_025084515.1. Lineage (NCBI taxonomy): Eukaryota > Metazoa > Chordata > Actinopteri > Siluriformes > Loricariidae > Ancistrus > Ancistrus triradiatus. Next base: position 86,675 of record JAJAGP010002685.1, on the reverse strand, counting down.
GATCACGTGGACAAGCCAGAAGGCTATTGGAAGAATGTTTTGTGGACGGATGAGAACAAAACTGAACTTTTTGGTTTAAAAGAAAAGTGTTGTTTTGAGACAGGAAAACACTGCATTCCAGCAGAAGAACCTTATCTAATCTGGGACACATGGTGGTGGTAGTATCATGGTTTGGGCCTGTTTTGCTGCATCTTGGCCAGGACGGCTTGCCATCATTGATGGAACAATGAATTCTGAATTATATCAGAGAATTCTAAAGAAAAATGTAAGGACATCTGTCCATGAACTGAATCTTAAGAGAAGGTGGGTCATGCAGCAAGACAACGACCCTAAGCACACAAGTTATTCTACCAAAGAATAGTTAAAGAAGAAAGTTAATGTTTTGGTATGGCCAAGTCAAAGTCCTGACCTTAATCCAATTGAAATGTTGTGGAAAGACCTGAAGCGAGCAGCTAATGTGAGGAAACCCACCAACATCCCAGAGTTGAAGCTGTTCTGTATGGAGAAATGGGCTAAAATTCACACCAGATACTGAAAGGAAAGGTTCACATGCTTTTGCCACTCACTAATATGTAATATTGAATCATTTTCCTCAATAAATAAATGACCAAGTATAATATTTTTGTCTCATTTGTTTAACTAGGTTTTCTTTATCTACTTTTAGGACTTGTGTGAAAATCTGATGATGTTTTAGGTCATATTTATGCAGAAATATAGAAAATTCTAAAGGGGTCACAAACTTTCAAGACCCACTGTAGGTAATGGGAGAACAAACAAAAGTACTACTTACAGCCTCATACACTTACGAACACAATTTACAGCTTGTTGCAAATAAGCAGCGAAAAGTCATGCCTCTAAACACAACAACAAAGTTAGAACAGTCTCTAGTCCAAATGTGAGCTAATGAGCAAGTGAGCTCATGACCATTAAGGTAGTGAATTGAGGGAACATACTTCTTCTCATTAACTCCCACCTCTGCTCGTGGTCCCAAACAGAAGCAAAATGCACTGCACTAGAGTGCATCAAAACAATAATAATAATAATGCTGCCAGTGCACAAATAAGCAATTAACATAGGAATCTGTGATAATTATTAAGTAAAATGTGATAAGAAGAGTTCTGAACAGTACTCTAACATGTCTTTGCCATTTTGAGTCTGTTAAAAGACAGACTTTTATTTCCGATTATAATTTATTGTACATAAAGCAAACGGCCATTGATCGGATGGACGTTAAACGGCACATACTTGTATTAATATCCATCAAGAAATTAGCAGGAAGACCGTGTGTTCAATGGATGATGTGTTTCTGAAACTGTCTGTCTGTTTTCATTGTAGTTACTACTGTCCTGCCAATGGCTCTTCCACTGAAGGCCAAGAATGCCCGATGGGTCATTACTGTCCAGTAGGCACATCCCTAAAAACTCAGTATCCCTGTCCTGCAGGGACAATGAATCCATATAGACTAATGGGCAGTGTGGAAGACTGTAAACCCTGCTCACCAGGTACCACCTTTAGGCATGAAAACATGCTGCAAAGTGTGTCTACCCAGCGTTTGGTAGGCCATACAGTCAAAAGTTTGTGTGCACCCAAAAATAACATCCAAAAACATGACTATTAGTATAGTGTTTGTCACCACCTTATTGTTGCAACAACCTTCACATTTCTGAGAAGGCTTTCCACTAACCCAATATGTTCTCAATACTACTCTTCATCTATTGTTATCAGTGAGTGGCTGAAATACCAGAGATCACTAATTACAAATGGTGTCCACAAACTTTCGACCATGTATCATACATCTACATTTTGGTAGCAGTCACGTAACATGTCACAAGAAGACCCTTACCTTCATTTGTAGGATTTTTCTGTCAGTCCCCTGGCCAGAGTGCCACAACCGGACTCTGTGCAGCAGGACACTTCTGCATGTCCAGAGCAGTGTCCCCAACACCTGTGGATGGAGTCACTGGTGATCGATGTCCTCCTGGTCATTACTGTCCAGCAGGTTCTTCATCTCCACTTCCTTGTCCACTCGGCCACTACAGCAACAAAAGCAAGAACACAGAGCTGTCAGATTGTCTGCCCTGTCCTGCTGGTGAGAGATCCAAGCATTCCTGGAAGAAACACACTAGTCATGTAGGCTTTTCACTTAGCAAGGATTATTTGTTTAAAAGGGGGGGTCTGCCACATTGACGGGGGTCTCAACAATGAAACAGTCAGCAAGTCCAAGAGAGCATAACTGGAAATGCACTGGGAATGGGATCACCTCAAATTGGCTGCGTTTCCTATTTTCTATCCACAACAAAGAACTTAATTTCTTCACTTTTTTATTCTTGACATTTCCAAGCCCCCAGCTTTTTGAGCATTTCTATTCCTTTACCAACATAGTTTGATCATCTGGCTTTCTCAAACCACTCAAATTTGTCCTCGGAGCTTTCAACTTTCTCTTCACCTTGTCAAACTTTGACTTTTTAACTTTGGCATCTTTTCTCAAAAAATATTCTCTCTTCTCATGACACCACTGCATTAATGTTCATATTTTCTTTCTTGTTTGTATTTTCTCTCTTTCACAGCCACACAAACGTACAAACTACCACTATAAACAAACCACGCTAACGCCGGATCTTGCCCAGCTTAAATTAGCGTATGTCAGGTGCAAGACTACTCAACCTTTTAATGCTAAACGTGTTAATACCATGTGACTATGCCTTGGATTCTGGGCAATGTAGTTCACAAGCTTGAACTGTGGTCCGTTGCCACCCTCTCGGTAGTTACAGCAGCGCAGAGCTGGCTTAAAAATGTGCAATTGAAGAGCACGGAGGCATACGCGCATACTGCCCCTAGTGGTGGCAGCGGCGCTATGTTGCCCTGACAGGAACGTATCATAGAACTTTAGGTCAGGAAAATACTCTTCTCAATTTCAATTTTTCGACATCAATAAAGCTTTATTAGCATGGCTGTATGTGGGGATATAGGGGTGATAGCCATTGTTTCTCAGGTGGTGACACCCAGTTATATATTTGGCAGTGTAGGGGCCAGTGTGCCCCTCTCCAAAAAAATATTTTTAGTTTTTCCGGGTTTTTTTTCATTTTCATATTATTATTTTATATTAAGTGGTGGCTAAAAGTCTGAGACCCCTATTCAAAATGCCTGTTTTAGATCTCTGTGGGGGGATTCATACTGCAGCAGGATAATGAGCCATAAAACACCTCAAAACCTTGCAACAACTAGGCAACTTGAACACCAAAGAAGTGCTAAGGAGTGCTAACTGCCATGGACTTTCCTCCATGGTCACCTAACCTAACCTCATCGAGCACTTGAAGACAGAGAAAGCCAAGCGTTCAGAAACATATGCTGTTTTTCAGGGGTTGGCCTAAGCTTCTTAGTTCGAATCAAGTGTCTGACCTCACAAATGCTCTGCTGGATGAATGGACAAAAAAAAATCCCACAGACACAGTCCAGCAGAGTTGAAGCCATTATAGCTGCAAAGGGGGAACCAATTCCATAGTAAAGATGTAGAATGGGATGTCATAGAAGCTCCTCTAGGTGTAATGTGTAGGTGTCCGAATACTTTTGTCCATATAATGTATTTTACATAAAGCTCCATGCCTGGGTCTACAGTATTAGTAAACGCTTTATAATCAATGATCATTTTCTCTCTTGTAGGATTTGCTTGCTCCAGCAGGGGGCTCTCTGTTCCTTCTCATGTATGCCAGGCTGGTTCGTACTGCCCGGAAGGGCAGAATTCCAGTCAGCCTGCTCAGTATGCATGCTCACCCGGTCACATGTGCCCTCCAGGCAGTGCTGCGCCAATTCCCTGCACCCCTGGGACCTATCAGAGCCTTCATATGCAGGTTAGGCCCAGGAGATTCAAGTCAATGGCAAAGGACTGTACTTTATACTGTACACACTCACACACACACATATATACACACATTTATTTACGTATTTATTTATTTATTCATTCGATTTCTTCCACAGGCAGCGTGTTTGCTCTGTCCTCCTGGATTTCTCTGTGCAGGCGAACTTGATTCTAAGACAGGCACTATGGGAGGGACCAGCACACCTGTGCCATGTCCTATGGGCCATTACTGTCCTGAAGGTAGAGCATTGCATTATTATAAGTATGATCTACCAGCTCTAGCGTATACTGCAGATGTACTATTTTGAACAGGTACAAAATCTGGGAGGGAGTTCCCCTGTCCAGCTGGTACTTACAGCAGTGTTTCTGGTCTGGCCAGCATGGATGAATGTGTCCCATGTCCTGCTGGACAGTACTGTGGCTCTTCTGGCCTGTCTGTACCTACTGGAAACTGTTCTCCAGGGTGAGTAGCTCCAACATTCCCCAATTAGCATTCACACACCCATCACAACAACACTTAACTAACCTCTAGCCTTCCTGTCTCTGGCAGATATTTGTGTGTCCAGGGTGCCTCTCAGTCTCAGCCTGTGGATGACACAGGCAGAAAATGCCCGGCAGGCTTCTATTGCCCTGCAGGCACCAGTCATGTGCAACCTTGCCCTCCTGGGACATTCAGCTCGTTAGAAGGTCTCATCTCACTACAAAACTAGTGTCATGTTCCCTTCACTTCTAAGCAGCTGATGTTCTGCACATTCAGGGCATCACATGTCTTTGTATAGTAATATACGTATAGCAATAACCAAAATGTGCTGAACAGAAATTTTGGGTCATGTCTACAGGGTTTCTCCAACAAAAAAAAAACGATAAGAAAAAGTCCAAGTGAGTACAAATATCTGAACAGCATCAAGAATCCAGGAAGGGTGCAGATCCCCAGAGAATGCAGGCCAAAGGCATAAAGCACGACCTAGATGAAACACCAGTCATAGAGGTCGCTGATGAAGCATGACTCACCCTTGTTCTCTTAGAAATAGTCAATCGTGTCTGCCTGTGACCCCCAAGCGCCCACTAGACATCACGTCAAAGTCAAATTTATTTATACAGCGCTTTTTCACAATGAAGCATGGTCTCAAAGCAGCTTCCAAAGTCCTAATTGAGCAAGCCTAGGGTGACAGTGGCAATGAAAAACTTCCTAAATGTTATAAGGAAGAAATGTTGGCAAGACCAAGATTCAAAAAGGGACCCATCCTCCCCAAGCCTTGGCAAAACTGGACCACCTTCATTAAATTTCTTTACAGTGGTGCTTGAAAGTTTGTGAACCCTTTCTAATTTTCTATATTTCTGCATAAATATGACCTAAAACATCATCAGATTTTCACACACGTCCTAAAAGTAGATAAAGAGAACCCAGTTAAACAAATGAGACAAAAATATTATACTTGTTCATGTACAATCATATACTATATGTGTGCATTTCCTCTGGATACTCCAGTTTCCTTCCACAATCCAAAGAAATATGTTAAGTCAATGTTTGTATGCACTGGTGCCTTGGGTGTCCTGGAATAAGTCTAACAGATATGGCAATGCAATTCTAACAGACATGTATTATGTGTCCAACAGGGGCAGTATCGTTTTGGAGTGCCAGTCATGCCCACCTGGGCAGTACTGTCCAGACTATGGGTTGAGTTTTCCGGCCGGTCCCTGCAGCCCAGGATATTACTGCACTCTCAGATCAAGCTCGCCTACGCCTCATTATAACAGAAGCCATGGTAACAAATTGTGTTCATAAATCCTATGGTAAGGAAATAAATATGATATCACAGCTGTGTACATACATACATATATTTTTTTTTAGTATATAAGGAGCGTTTGGCAAATGCAGGCGATGAGCTTTTCACTGGGGATGTCTGCCCAAGAGGTCACTACTGCCCCATCGGAAGTGCCCAACCAATACCCTGCCCACCAGGTACAGCTCTGACCCAAACTCCAGCCCAAATGAGTGGTTGGTACTCCTGACCACACTGTTCAATCAGCATACTAGCAGATCGGTGCCACAGTGACCCAGTATGGTTTATTTATAGCTATTTTTGGTCCAGCTTCAGTTCAACCCAAACATTTGGTTCTTGAATGAACTCATGCTTTTATATTTGACATGAGGAAACTTGTGTTAGAGCACACCTCTTGTGTATTCATTTTATCACAGGCACGTTCTTGAGCCGGAGCGGTGCTGTGTCCGAGTCTGACTGTGACCCATGCCTGCCTGGATTTTACTGCCCTGACTGGGGCCTGAGATCTGTAGAGCTTCTTTGTCCTGAAGGCTGGTTCTGCCCTGCAGGCTCTAGGACCGCACGTGAGCCCGGTAGGCTGTCATGATGTCAGTGATCCCATAGGTTTACTGTGCTCTGTCTGCTGGAGTTCTGTCTGCATTCTGCTAACATATCACTATTAATAGATGATCAGTTCAGTAATTGAAATGTATGTGGTGTCAGGTCAGCAGTGCCCCTCGGGTCATGCATGTCCATATGGTAGTGTGAAGCCTGCCATCTGTTCCCCTGGTACCTATCAGGCTCATCCAGCTCAAGGTTCCTGCCAGGTTTGCCCAGCAGGTGATTTCAGTATAGTAATATAATAACAGGGACACATAAAAGACTGTGTTGTTACTTGTTGATCTTTGCCTTTGCCAGGTTTTTACTGCCTGGAGGGTACATCTGTGCCCGTGCCCTGCCCAACAGGCACTGTGAGTCTGAACGAAGGGCTGCAGTCTAGACTGGACTGCTCTTTCTGTCCTCCAGGCTTTTATTGCAACAGGAGTGCACTCACCAGTCCATCAGGACCTTGTAGTGCTGGTTAGTGTCTGTTGCTGTTCGATTTATTGACTCGCACGATGCAGCCTGTCACCTTTAATCACTTCCTTATTCGCTTTTGCAAAGGTCACTTCTGTTCAGCTGGAGCCACAGAGCCTGGCCCAGTCTCGCAGACATACGGAGATATCTGTCCAGCAGGGCATTACTGCCCTGAGCACAGCAGCTCTCCTTTTCCCTGTCCTATTGGGCACTTCCTTTCAGATAAAAGGAGCCTCTTCACAGAGTTTCTGCTCTCCGTGCCCTCCAGGCAGGTACTGCCATGCATTGGGCTCCTCTCAACCATCAGGTAAGCAGAGCAAACACTAACAAAAATGTTCTAAACATGTGCTAGAATGTTCTAAAATTTTCTTGGCTCTAGGATTTTGCTTTCCAGGCCACTACTGCACAGGAGGAGCAGAAAGCACAGCTCCACAGGCCAAAGCCAAGCAGGTCACATGTCTCTGCAACTTCATTCCCAAGTCCAGCCACTCAGAGTATTCTCTTTGTGCTCAGAGATACAACGCCACCTGCCCTGCTCATAGCCCAGGTATGGCATCATGTCCAACAGCATGAAATGAACAAATCCCAAGCCAACATCATCTGGCCACAATGACACCTTTGGTATTTTCCTTTTCACGTTTTAACCCACTTATCCTGGTCAGGGTAGAAGGGGGATTTAGAGGATGTACCCGGAACAGAGCACCAGCCTATCACAGGGCTTGGTAGCTGTTACTGTTTCAGTGCCGAGACACTGCGGTGGGCTATTAGGCTAGTATATTTACACATATAATAGCCTATATGCACTATATACTCCCAGGAAAATGTTACTTTTTGTTTGTCATTTAATATTTCCATTTTAGATGTAATAGTGATTATATACTGTACTGACATTTCAGAATTGAGTAGTATTTGGTATGTTCCTCCTTTTGCTGTAATAACTGCATTCGTGCTGGCATGGACTCCCCAAGATTGGGCAAAATCTCATGATCCATGTTATCTAGCATGATTTCCCAACACACCGAATCCTGTGAGGTCACTGAATGCTTGGCTTTCTCTGTCCTCAAGTGCCCCCATAAATGCTGGATAGGGTTTAGCTCCGGTGACTGTGGAGGAAAGTCCATGACAGTCAGCACTCAAGCTTCTGTTGTTTGAGTAGTTATTGCCAAATTTTGTGTTTGTTTTATCTCATGATCGTGCTCCAGCATTAACCCTTCTTTTATTTGTTTGAGGTGGAGGAGGAGACTGCACTGGTGCAGACCCAAGGCTTCTCTCGGGTTCAGCTCTGAAAGAATTTACTTCTGAATGTGAAGGGTTCACAGGAGATGTTTGCCCTATAGGTAAATGGCCCTTTCTCTAGCTCTCTTTCCCTATCTGTATTCATCATTATTTCAAGGAGATGTATACACAAACAGAACAAACATGCGGTGTATATCTGTACCAATCACATTCTCTTGATACACAAGCAATAAAAGAGTAGCCAAAACCAGCCAAAACTGTCATCCTATTATGACTACCAGACTGTGTGTAGTAATTGTCCGGGTTTTATTGTCCTGGTAAACAGTAATTCATCTTCTGTGCAGGTTTTTTACTGCCCTGCAGGCTCTCTATACCTCAGTCGTGTAATGCTGGCTTTTACTGTAATCAGACTGGCCTTCATGCTCCTGTGGGCCCATGTGATGCTGGCTTCTACTGCCCTAAAGGCTCCTCAGACCCTTATGGTACACCTTGTCCTGCTGGACACTACTGCCCCAGAGGAACAACGTTACCCCTGCCCTGCCCACCAGGCACATTGAGGAGTAAGTGAATGCAACATGAACTTGATCCTGAATTGGTGACTCGTAACTGCAATGCTGAAAGTTGTCCAGATTGACAATGGACATCTTTTTGTACATACAGCCACGGAAAAATTAAGAAATCATGGAAAATTTTCTTAAAATCAATATATCTACATGTATGGCAGCAATTTGGATGGTTTATTAGTAAACAGTACATACATGGTAAATTTGCCTTGATCTTATTCAAAGTGAATACAATTTGCACTTTCACAGTGTGTATCTAAGCAGCCAAGATCAATAATGCTGTCCCACCCAGCTAACTGCATGCACTACATTTACAGCATTTAGCAGACGCCCTTATCCAGAGCGACTTACAACTGATACAGTCTTACAATCCAAGCAATTGTGGGTTAAGGGCCTTGTTCGAGGACCCAACAGTGGCAGCTTGGCAGAGGTGGGATTTGAACCCTGGACCTTCTAGTACCTTAACTGCTAAACTACCACACTACCACGGCTATTATTATTATTATTATTATTATTATTATTATTATTATTATTATTCATCACCTCTACTGAATGTATATGCAAGTTTCAACCTGCATGAAATTCTACACTGCCTACAGATATAATGTTTTGCAATACAGGCAAGATATTGTACTGTGATAATAAATGGAAAGGCAATAGGAAGCCTCTTAGGAAAAGCTGTTAATCTAATCAACGCACAGCTCTGATTACCAAACCCTTATTTGTCTTGTGGAGACAGACACAATGCAGTCTCACAACAATAGTACACCATAGGAGACAACTTAAGTCTTTGTAACCAATATTTCAGAAATACTATAGACCTAATGCTTTTACTACAGATACTACAGACTTACTGTACTTGAAACAGTTTTGTCCATATAATGTCTGTTTATACCACAATGTGATCTGTATAATTGTGACTACTTAACTGAGCTGTGGGGGACTGTGGTAGCCTGTGGTGACGGTCAGGTGGTGCGTTTACACAACCCTGCGATGGACTAACGCCCTGTCTAGGGTGTTCATAACTAAATTTGACTTTGAAACTGTTTGTGCCTACTGAATTCCGGGTTAGACTGCAGGCCCTCCCCTTGACCAGGCTGTAGACCAGATTATGCGAGGATAAAACAGGATGCAATTTGCTTTGAAATGATAGTTTGACGGCAAACAATGGGTGTAGACAGGGCTAAAACAATTACTGCAGTTGTCCAGTAGAGGGCGCCAGAGATGATTTAAGTTGACCGTGTCTCTCACCCATACCGTCGAGAGTTTGATCGAGTTTGATCGATTGTAGTCTGGACAGTCGATTTTTTTTATATTGTTAGACTCCCAATAAGGTAGACTGCGTGAATTTTTATATATTGTCACTACTAGATGTCTTGAATTTAGTGCTTTAATCTCCCTCACTGCATAGCCTCAAAAATAGGGCGTTTGTATTTGGGCTCCTTCATAAATCCTTATGTCTTCTGTTTTAGGCACTGCTGGGGCACTTACTATAAATGACTGCCTACACTGCCCACCTGGATTTTTTTGTGACTGGAGAGGCCTAACAGAGCCCAGTGGTCTGTGCTCTGAGGGTTATTACTGTCCTGGAGGACAGAACTCATCTCAAACTCCAAAGTATATATGTAGAGCAGGTCACTATTGTGAACAGGTGAGAATATTGCACAGGCAGTATGAACAAAGAATATTCTTTATACAGGCATGCACTCCTTAACAGCCACATTACGTTTTGTGAAACAGGTCGATGTCCGAAATGGACACTGGACATCAATGTCCAGATAATTACATAGTCTTTTTAGGCTACAGTAATGTAAATATACAGGGTATTTTCACAATTAACTGTGTGCATCAATACATAAATGCTTCAGAGACACGAGTGGAATGCTACTATCTACACATCACCCAAAGCCTAAAATGGTATACAGTGATACATATCACTCCCCACAGGAAACACATAACACTGTGGATCTTCGGTTATTGATTGATGAAGTTCATGACAATGTGCAGCACAAGCACACATTAACAATCTGTAGAATGCACATGATGGAATATAAACATATACTTATAATAAATAAATGTACTTCACTGGCTGCAGATAACCAAGAGGGAATGAGCCCAGTTGAAGAAATGCTCATTTCCAGAACAGGCAATATCTTTGCCTTTTTAAATACTTTAAACAGACTACAAACTTCTGGCAGAGAAAACTGCGACACTTAAGCGTCCGTGCCAACACAGACTGTAATATAACCTGCTTATGCAAGTAATGCAAAGGAAATCAGTATTCATGAAAATAAATCAAATATTAATTAAGTTGGCCACAATGTCCAGAGTTAAAAGACAGATTTTTGTTTCCCATTATAGTTTGTTATAATTGTTAAGACCTCAGTTGTTAACTTGATGGTTATTACACGGCGCTTGCGTGTAGTACTTTTATTAACAATTGACCAATGTTATAGGGAAGCATCAGTGAAAGTGCATGCCCTAAGGGTAGCTACCAGCCCAAAGAGGGGCAGCAGAAATGCGAGCTATGCCCAGCTGGATTCTCCTGCCCTGATGAAGGTAAGATTGCTTTACTATTTATTGATTTTCTTTAGTCACAGTTCCTTTACTTACGTTTTTCCCCATCTTAGGTATGACACACCCAGTCTTATGCGAGCCTGGATTCTACTGTCCCATACAGACAGCCATTGAGAAGCCCTGTCCTGCAGGAACATATGGAACCCAATCAGGCTTGACTGGTTCTTCTGAATGCACTCCTTGTGACCCAGGCGCATACTGTGCTGGAACAGGTAGAAAATATTTTCCATTCAGTCTAGTTAGGCCATCTTATAATTCCAGCCTATACCCTCTGTTTGAAGATTTGATATGTACCCTTTTAGGTAACACCTCACCCTCTGGTCCATGCATAGCTGGTTTCTTGTGTTTTGGAGGAGCCTCTCTGCCATCTCCAACAGACAACGTGACAGGAACAAAATGCCCACCTGGGTTCTACTGTCTCGCCGGGAGCTTTACTGCAACACCCTGCCCCAAAGGCACATTCAGGTATTATATAGGTTTGGGATAAAATGGCTGAACATTGCATGCATGCGCAGTTAGGTGAAGTCAAATTATATAAGCTACACAGGACAGGAGAATATTAGTCCCTGTGGATTATCTGCTGTGACACTACTTTTCTGACTAAAGGAACTCTGTAAATATGATATAAAACCACAAGGGAGAAGAAAGATATTTTAAGCACGGGGCTGCAAATTGCATGTGAAAATGTAAAAGCATTATGCTGGTCTTCCTATCGGGGACAGAGAGAGAGAGGGACTGAAATAACCTAAACACTAACTGCATGGTGGAGGTGTTACCAACAAACCTTTTAACTTTACACTACTTGCTATTACTGGTGCAGAACAAACAAACCTATACAGTGGCAGTGTTACCAAAAGAGGTGGAAAAAGTACACAAGTGCTTTACTTAAGTAAATGTACTACTAGTCTGTGAAAAATACTGAAGTAAAAGTCAAAGTATGGCTTATATATTTTACTCAAGTAGAAGCTAGTAAATGTCAGTGGCATACAGTGCATACATCTTAATTTTCTGTGTAATGCGTTCGAAAATAATCCACAAATCCTACAAGTGCAACAAAGGAAGATAACTCATTTATGTACATACACAGTATGCCAGGGCAACCAGAACATTATGTAAACTCCAAACTCACCAGTCTAGGCTTATGTGAAGAAAAACTCCATACTCTTCTCCTTGGCCAGACAATGGTCCATTACTTTTTGGTAGACTTGGCTGGATTATTGCTGAATTACTGCAAATTTCCTTGCAAGTCACCCATTTGACATTATCTTAGCCAAATTAGCAGATGAACAGACAACAACTTTTATTTATGAATGACAAATAGGAAGCACCTTCTTCTGGATGTTGAGAAGGGGTTACACCAGTATGGGCCAGCAGCAGTAGTGAATATCATAAATTTTGGTTGATTGGTCAGATATCTTGTCCGTTCTTTAATAGACTCATGCTACCATGTCTCATCTGGCATTACAAGGCACCAAACCTGGGTTACTGTGTGTGTTTGCTTGCCAAATGAATGGCTGGCATTTCTGGTATTACCTTCCCGGATTGACCACTCAGTTGTTTGATTAATATATGCCACTTTAAACCTTATTATTATTCAAATTAAAAATCACTTCTGTGTTAAAAATGCTGTAGATGCCAGCACCCCTCTTCCTCTTCCTGTGCAAAACAAGTAGATAAAAGTTAGGCTGTAAATATCTGATCTTTCCTATAGTGTGCAACACGGACTGACAGAATTAGGACAGTGCCAGAAATGCTCCGCTGGGTCCTACTGCTCAGAAGCAGGCCTGACTGCAGTCAGTGGCCCTTGCTTGCCAGGTTAGATTTGTGGAGAATCTGATTGTTTGTGTTCCAGCCCTGTGTTATGCGACAGGCTCTAAATCTGACCTTGTGTATTCTGGAAGGCTTTTACTGCAGTGAAGGGTCACCCAGCGCGGCCCCTTCGTCTACAACATTTGGCAACCTATGTCCTCCTGGTCACTACTGTGATAGTGGGAGCCCTGTACCCACCCCTTGCCCGGTGGGCAGCCACCGTTCTGAGAGTGGTGGAATGACTGTAGAGGACTGCATGCCTTGCTCTGCTGGTAAGGCTTTATTATAACTCTTCAGGATGACCTGGAGACCTCACGGCTATAAAAATAATTCAGTCTGAAGTTACTTAAGAGCTAAAAGAGGTCATAGACACTAATTATTCTCAGCTTTTGAAGTCACTCTGATTTTTCCACAGGGCTGTTCCAGGATCAGAGAGGCCAGAGGGAGTGCAAACCCTGTCCTCCTGGATTCCACTGCCCCACTTTCACCCAGCAGTCTAACACTGGCGCCACACCCATGATCTGTCCAGAGGGCTATTACTGTCCTAATGAAACACTGCTGGACAGACCTGTTCCTTGCCCAAAAGGCACATATAGTAATACTCCAGGTCTTGTATCAGCCGGTGAGGAATTTAAAGTGGTAGAAATTGAGCCTGATCCTTTATGGATACTTCAGTATGTGTAGCTTTACCACAGACAAGAATTTCAACACAATTCCCTCTCATGAGAAAGTACTACAGAACTCTCTACAAAAACATTCTAATCGAAACCTAGTCAGGATCACATTACTGTACAAATGCATGTACAACCCCCACACAGAGGGAGAAAGAGCTGGAGGCCAGTGAGGTTATAGAATCCATAGAGTCCATAGAGGAACCTGCTATATGTCCATTGATTGGTGTGAGCTCTTGTTGCAGAGAGAGGATTAATGATTATTCCCTTCCATCCTTTAGACATGGTCAATTGTGTCTGTGGAGCACCAAGCATGAGACCAAAGCTGAAGCATCCCATTACAAAATATACTCATTGACAAAAAATAAAGCACCCAGATAGAAGTGTCGGATTGCTGCAAAAATCGGCAGGCAGTGGGTGTACTATTAAAGTCACATTCCACATAAACATCTATTGATTGTCCACTCAAATGTCTTTAAACCTCCATTCTAGGTTCAATCTGAGTAATCAGGTTTTCTCAGCAAAAGGAAATGTGTTGAAGTTATTGACTAACGGGATCAGTTACAGTGGGGGCCACTGATTTGACATTGCTAAGTGAAAATGCTCCTGTTTTGCATTTTCTCAACCCTAATTGAGTGAAAAGCTCAATCATTAAAACAATATACATTTAAAGCCTAACCAAGATTCACTGGTAAACTCTGGACAGAGTGTCAGTCCATTACAGCATTCCATAAATTCACAAACTGACCTTCACGTTGCAGGCTCCGTCCAGACACTGTCACGTTCAGAGTAAGGAGGGGCAAGGGAGACAGACGTAAGTGCGAGTGTGTGTACTTCATTTACAGTGTACATGGTGAAAACAATGCTAACTGACAGGCTAGGCGCTATGCTAATGACAAGACAGGTGCTGACCACAAAAGTGCCAAACAGAGCTAACTGTGCAAACTCAGTGCAAACAGAACAGGCAGTGATGATTCAACAATACAATTCTAAATGGATATATACTAACAATAATAACTACAAACCACAGTCCTAACACCAAACAGCTAACAAACAAGACAAGACCACATGGAACTGTACAGAACAGTAACACAAACAACTAAGCTACAAAAAGAGTCTAAGCTAACACACAACATACAAGACTCAGAACAAGACAAGGAACAATACCAAAAACACACAAACCGAGCATGGAGACAAAGCAGGATCCAAGAACCCAGGGTATTGTGACAAGAACAAACAAGGAAGTTGACAAGAATAGTAAAGGCACACTGGGCAACAACAGCTTCATCTCCTGTGGAAAGAAAAAAGAGTGAGAGGAGAGCCATGCAGGATGATGTGGCTCACCAGCTCAGCTCATCCTGACAGGGTTTACTACAGCTGTCTCCTACTACTGAGCAACCATAGCTTCAGAACTGATTAGTATTTGGTATGTTCCCTTTTGCTCTAATGACGGCATTAAGTCAAGTCAAGTCAGATCTATTTATATAGCGCTTTTTACAATGGAGCATTGTCTCAAAGCAACTTTACAAGTTTAGATGATCTAATATCTACGTCCAATCCCAAATTGAGCAAGCCTAGGGCAACAGTGGAAAGGTAAAACTCCCTAAGTGTTATGAGGAAGAAACCTTGGGAGGACCAAGACTCAAAAAGGGACCTTCCTGGGCGGTGTAGATGATAAATCGTGCATTCAAGCTGGCATGGACTCCACAAGTTTGGTTTGGATCTGATGATCCGTGTTACTCAGCACATTTTCACCATATTCCAAAGAGCATCTTGTGATGTCACGACTGCTTGATTTTCTCAGTCTTCAAGTGCTGCCATAAATGCTGGATGGGATTTAGGTCAGGTGACCGAGAGTGAGATTCCCTCAAATGATATTGTCTATATGATTTGTAATGAAAACCAATTATTAAAAATACAAATGCAAAACAGAAGCATTTTCATAAGCAGTATCAGACTTTTGCCCCAACTGTACATGGTGTAGATGTAAAGATGTCAACAACTATATTCTATATGATAAATACACACAAAATAATTAATATGTCTTCTCCTTATGGTTAGATCAGTGCCTGTCCTGTCCGCTGGGCTATTTCTGTGGTGCATATGCACTCGCCCAACCCTCCGGGCCCTGTGCCCCAGGATTCCTCTGTTTTATTCTGGCCACAGTTCCCAACCCAACTGACAACAACACTGGAAGTCTTTGTCCACCAGGGGCGTACTGCCAGCTGGGAGTCAAAACTGGTACAGTGCAGTTCTTTAAAAAAATGGAGAATTGCAGAATTATTGGAATGTAGACTGATTTAATTACTCCGTTTTTCAGGTGACTGCTCTCCAGGCTACTACTGTGACTGGGGCTCAAGCAGCCCAGAACAGACTCTATGCCCAGCAGGTTTCTTTTGCCCAGCAGGCACAGACAAGCCCATCGCCTGCAGGCCAGGGACATTCAGCTTTGTGATTGGAAACAGTGACCTACATAACTGTGAGCCATGCCCTGCAGGCTACTACTGTCAGGGTTGGTTTCTATTCCTCCTTGTATCACATCTGTGTTACCACCTTGTTTGTGCAGAATCAATAAATCTGTGTCTTTTAATTTAGGGGATGGAGTGGTTGAACCTGCTCTATGCCCCGAGGGGTATTACTGCCCCATTGGTACTGTGTCGGGCACAGATTACCCCTGTCCTCAAGGGACACTGCGATCTCTGCCTGGAGCCTCGAGTGAAGAGGACTGCTTACCGTGCCCTCCAGGTTACGCTGTTACCACTGCTCTTATGTCATACATGGCAAATGGAATTGCAAAGGGAAATGACGTGCTATGTTTATTTAGGCATGTTCTGTGCCCTGGCTGGACTTTCTAAGCCTACAGGGCTCTGCCAGGATGGGTATTACTGTCCTTTAGGAGCTGTCAGACCTAATGGCACTGGATACAGGGTACGTCAGTCCCATGGACATTAACATGACTCATACATATAACTGAAAGGTTTGACCATCTGATATTGTCCATTAATTGTAAGCACCATTACTCTAGAGCATGTAGGTAAATTCACATTGCAGGGATTCTTGGTGGTTAATCACATCTTCTGACACCCCTGGACAAAACCACAGAGCTTAATTCATTTTCACTCTCAATATGTAATTTTGGTTTGAAGATGGACTCTGCTGGTAACAACATGTGCCCTCCTGGTCACTACTGCCCAGCTGGCACAGGTTTCCCTATCCCATGCCCTCGTGGCACATTCTCCAACTCACCAGGGATAAGAGAGGTGGAACAGTGCCAACCCTGCCCACCAGGCTACTTCTGTGAGCAGCCTGCAATGACT
Organism: Ancistrus triradiatus; assembly: GCA_025084515.1. NCBI lineage: Eukaryota > Metazoa > Chordata > Actinopteri > Siluriformes > Loricariidae > Ancistrus > Ancistrus triradiatus. Next base: position 69,806 of record JAJAGP010002685.1, on the reverse strand, counting down.
GACCCCTCTGCAGCGTCGCTCTGTGATGCTGGGTAATTACATTTAGTCCAATACACCCACATCCATTTGAGTTTGTCATTCTCTGCGCACACGTCTGCTACTAATGGATTATCAAGGTTATATTCGATTGCTCTGTCACTGCAGTCATCTGAGCATTTTTAAAAGAGTTTGCACTTATGAAAACTGCGATAAAGCTCTTCTCGTTTAGGTACGTTTGTCTTGGAGGCAGTCGCACTGCTCGTCCTACAGACGGACTCGAGGGCTACCTTTGTCCCAGTGGCTACAGGTGCCCCATTGGTACCCCACTGGAAGTGCCATGTGAGCCAGGGAGCTTTAGCAGCGCCCCTGGAGCAGCTCACTGTCTCACCTGCCCAGGTGGTACAATGTGCCCTTCGCCAGGCACTCAAGAGCCCCTTCCATGCCCTAAAGGTTTGTAGATCTCACTAGTCTTGTATTGTGCATTGAATATGCGTTACAACATGGTGCCATTGTGCATGTTTTAGGTCATTTCTGTCCTGCTGGAACTGCTATAGCGTTCCCGTGCCCCACAGGCACTCTGAACCCAGTTGGCAAGGTTCAGTCTGAGTCTGCCTGTGTGCCCTGTCCAACTGGCTTCTTCTGCAACATTCCTGGAACCTCACAACCACAAGGTCTGTTTGTATTTTGTATGTCTGTTGTTATTTGTAAGTCTAAAATCTGTATTTTAGCTACTTGTTTTACTATTACGTAGGAGCCTGCCAGGCGGGATATTTTTGCCATGGTGGTTCTGCGTATGCCGCCCCCTTAAATTCAACTGGCTTCCTGAGAAATGGTCCTTGTCCACAGGGCCACTTCTGCCCTTCAGGCACCGTCACACCTTTGCCCTGCCCTGCAGGCACCATTCGTAATCTCACTGGTGTGTAAACAAACAGCAAGATCATAAAGCAAATGCTCCTTAGACTCATGGTTTCTTGGCACAGAATTGTTACATTTAATGTAATGTTTTTTTCTAAACTGAACCTGCATCTCCACAGGTGGTTCAGCCATAGAGAGCTGCCTACCCTGTCCTGCAGGGCATTACTGTGCCAATGAGGGTCTAGATTCTCCCAGTGGTCTGTGTGCTGCTGGCTTTTACTGCCCGGCTGATTTCTCCTCCACTACTCCCCACGCCTTCCTTTGCCCAAAGGTTAGGTCTCTCATTTCTTTCCCCCTGTCACATTGATAAGGCCATAGCACAAACACTGACAGGCTGTTTCTTTTCAGGGCCACTACTGTCCCCTGGGCTCTCCTATGGCCTTGCCATGTCCCACAGGTCAATATCAGCCCAACCCAGGCTCTGACAGCTGTATCCCGTGTCGCCCAGGCTTCTTTTGTGAGGAGGCTATAGCAGGAGATCCCTCACTGTGCCCCGCTCACTCCTACTGCCCAGCAGGTACTCCGGAAATGATGCAGTTAATAAGCATAAGAATATTATCATGTCGGAATTAACCTTGTTCATTTGCAGCCACAAATGGTCCTCAGCTATGCCCAAATGGCACATAAAATCACTCATGACGGTGGGAAGGGTTGCAGGATATGATGGAGTGTCTGCCCTGCCCTCCAGGACAATTCTGCAGGTTATCACACCCACAGTGAATTGTTGTAAAGTCTTCGTAGTTTGTATTTTATAGAAAAGATAACTATGCCTTTGTTTATAGGGGCGGGCGGATCACAGGCCTATGTGCCGCCGGGTTCATGTGTATTTCTGGTAGCTCAGAGTTCACCCCACAGGGCTCGGTCATACAGGGACAGTGTGAGTGGGGTGTGCAGTGTGCAGGGCCCTGTCCTGCTGGTAAGCTCCTCAGGATGAATTTTAACTGGGTGCCACTACGTTCTGGCACAGTGAGAACTTGTACGTTGATGTTGTAATATTCGTACCGACAGGCTTTTACTGCCCAGAGGGTACAGAGCAACCTCAAGCCTGTCCGGCTAATACTTTAAGGGAAACCTCAGGAGGGAGAAGCATACATGACTGTCTTCCCTGCCCATCCGGGCACTGGTGCAAAGAGGGTAAGGCGAGCATGCTCTTCATTGCAGACAGTATGAACCCAAGATGTTTCATGTTTTCTTTGGTCAACAACATTTCATTTGTTAATAAACATCCATTTCTGCATTTCAGGCATTTCCAAAATGGGTAATATGAAGTGAAAAAAAATTATGTGATTTCAAAAAGATGATGTCAAGAGATGAGTATAGACATGGTTTGATATAAAAGCAGTATCCACAGAAGACTTTGGGAAACAGATGGGCAGAGGATCTCCAGTTCAGAGCATAATGTCATTAAATGATTCGAGGAATCTGCAGGAATTTCAGTCTGTAAAGGGCAAGGGCACAAGCCTAAGCTGAACCCCTCAGACAGCACCGCATAAAGAAACATCATTCATCAATAGCTGATATGACCACATAGGCAAGGGATTACTTTGGCAAACCTTTGTCAAACACCACAATAGTTACATTCACAAATGCCACTTAAAATGTTACTGTGCAAATAAGAAGCCTCATGTTAACTGTGTCCATAATCGACTTCTCTGGGCTCTGAGTACCTCCAAGTACTCTGGAAATATCACACAGTAAAAATGTGTATTGCGGTCAGGTGTCCATGCATTTCGCAACAAGATAATGCAAAACAAGCCAAGTCAGGACTGAAATATGTAAATGCCTTCCAATATTTCTTTGAGGAACAAGGTTTATAAGCATTTCCAAACATTCCTCATGTAACTGGAGATCTTCTGTCCACCTTTGCTCTTCAAAGACTCAGCTTTTCATGGGCACTACTTTCGTACCAAATCATGATTACAATCACATGTTGAAATCACATCATGATTTAGTTTTTTACCTCATTACTAGACCTAAATTGTCCCGTCCCAACTTTGTTTGGAATGTGTTGCAGGTCTGAAATACAAAAAGAAATTAAATAAAGTTGACCAAACAAAACATGAAATATATCGGATTCATAATTTCTGCAATGTAATAAAAGTCAAAGTAAACATAAGGAACACTGCTTTTGTATTTGCATTTTCCATACTGTCCCAACTTTTTCTTAATTTGGGGTTGTAAAATAACACTGGTAAATGTCTATCTATATGAACAAAAAAAAAACACTCATACAGGGTGATCCTCAGCTGTACTTGTGTCCAGAGGGTCATACTGTGATGGCATTATTGATCATCAGTCTGAGGGTAGGCCTGGGCCACGAGGAGGTGCCTTGTTCACCTACAGACCGATCTGTGCAAGAAGGAACGGAGACTGCCTTCTGTGTCCAGCTGAACATCTGCAATGATACAGGTCAGATAAATTCTTTGGTAGTTTTTGTGATTGTGTCAATTTGCCTTAAATATTGGAATGTGACTAACTTAGGCGTATTACTATGTTCAGGTCTTTTACCAATTTTTTCCAGCTTTCCTGCCTCCTGGAAATTGGGTAGTGGCCAAGGAAAACCTGTCCCCTGGCCCTTCTGGCAACCATGAGGACACAACCAGGGGCAGCTTCGATAAACCCAGTGTAGCCCCTGTGCTGTAGGTACCTACGTCTGGACCCTCGCCTACAGGTCAACTTAACACTGGGGGTATTCCCTGCCAGAGCCTAGTACCAGTGGCCATACAGGTGAGGAAAACGACTGCTTTGTTTCTGTTGCTTAAGAGTGGCAGTTGTGATTACAGGTGTGTTTACATTTACACTGTATAATTAATAAAACAGGATCGGTGGTGGAGACCTTGTGCAGGAGCGGGATTCTATTGCAGCCCCAAACTGGAAAAACCGGTTCAGTGGCCCTGAGGCTATTACTGTCCTGAGGGTTCACCCACACCTATAAAAATCACAGGCAAGGTATGCCATTGATTTAAATAAATATTACTTTTATGGTTCCAGTTTAAGGTTAAAAAAACAATGAATTATTAATTAGTTATAAGTCACATTTTTTTAAAGTACATGACTCTTTTCTTCTGGCAGATGCACATATCAGATTACTGCCCTGCTAAACAGCTCTACCATGCGCCATGTGGGTGGGCTTAATGCCTCGTAACGTCAGTGATGGCCGTAAGAGTTTCCCAGGAAAGAGGATTTTGGTGAGCAGGGGACGTATCGATCCCGAGTGGATCTCCGCACCAACACTGCCTTGCATGCCCCCCAGGCTACCCACTGCCCTCTGTTAGGTTTTCTAGATGAGGTCTAATGTGTGATGGCACAGAAAGGGCTACAGAGTGACAGCAACCCCTATTCATTTACTGCCAGATTGGCCCATCAGTTATAAAAGAAGTTAACAGGAATGTGTTGGACATTACATGACATGGTCACATGGTCTTTTAATGTGCTATTAATGTTAAATATAAAGGTATTTCCTAGAGATGCACCAATTGCAATTTACTTGCCCGAAATCTGACTGCCGAACTGACATTCATAAAACTATTAATTAAAATCATGATTTAACGATTAAAAGAAAAAAAATAATTGAAACTTCACGCATTGCTGTCAAAATCTTGCATTATTCAGCGAGGGTGGGGCAACCTGTTTTAAAACGTCTTTTTAAATACATGTTCCAACCTTTTCGGGGGTTGTGTCATCCATGGGCTTATTTTTTGCCATGGCATTGCAAAACAGCCAACTGTGACGCGCTCCATGGCTGAAGATATGGTGTGTCTGAAATTTAGATCCCTTTTACTCCTCATTTAGTATTGGCCCTATATAGACTGTTGGTTGACAAACCCACAAACTGCAACCTAATGCTTCGTCATCATTAGGGGTTTATAAAGAGAAACCGGCGGATTGGATGGGCCAGTTAGAGCTCCATATCAAACGCAAATGAATTCTGAATTGGGGGGAGTAAAAGTTGCAAAGCGCTATTGCTGTTGATATGTGGCTGTGTTTGTGCCGATGTCGCGTGCTGAAAAAAGTTAAATGTGGACCAGCACAGAATCGTTATATGAGACTGAAACGGCCGAAAAAAACCAAATTGCCGATCGTCATGCACCCAGATAGTTCACAAGAAAACTGTGTGGCATAGGAAATGTAAATGCATTCAAAGCAAAGCTGAAAAAGGTGAGTGGAACGCTACCATCTACACAGCACCCGAACCTAAACTGTTATAATACTATCACTACCAACCCAGTCATTAAAATCTGCCAGCGAAAAACTGTTCAAATACATGACCAATGGCCAGAACAAAGCATTCATTAAACAATCCACCACACCCACACACACCAGTCCCACCATTACCCAGGCCCACACGGAGAAATGAAACCCTCACCTCCTTCCGGTTTGGCTGGGGGCGAAAGTGCATGTTTATTATTTGTATAATTGTGTTAAGGACCTCGGTCATTAAAGTAAACGGGCATGATGGATGACGTCAAAACAACGGTTACCTGTATTATCTAATATTGTTTTATTACACTTACCAAGCGTTGCCAATTAAATATTAGACCAACTCCATGGAACAAATTCATGTGTCCTGGTTTCCAATAATAACCTCTCTCTTAGGCACGGAGCACTACAAGTGGTTCATCCAGTCCAGTGGGATTATGTTTGTCCATGGGGATCATCCAGTCCTGCCCCCTGCCCAACCTGGCACATATGGAAACCGCAGCAAGGCAGGCTTCTAAGGAAGCCCACCAATTGCCCTCAGGGCCACATTCAACAACCTGTTTTAGACCAGAGAGCGTGCTTTCCCTGTGGCAGCTCTTCCAAATCAGAACAAGGTTCCTATTAAAACCAATTCCACCAAGACAGTGTGAACTTCACTGTTTCTTTTGTATACCGAACACCTTAAGTGCCACATTGCTGTTTTGTTTCATCTAGAGCTTCTTGTGCTTGTGCAATAGGCAAAAAACCGGGCGTTCCAGTACTCGGATGGGTCCGTGTGTTTGTAGAAAAGGGTTACGTATTCTATGATGAACTGGATTAAGAGTTCCAGTTCTGGACAGACCACCTGGCTTTGTCAGCCTGAGGTAGCAGACTTCACTTACTTGGATTCAGTGACCCTTTATCTGGACTGTATAATGTGGATATAAATGACATTTTGAGATCATGTATTGATAAGGGCTTTGGTTTGAAGACAAATGGAATTCCACTATACATGATAATCCTTATAAACCTTGAAGTGACTCCAGGGAATGGATTAAAACTGCTGGATTCATTTGCACCTGGATTGTTATTGGGGTGATCTCATTTTAGGACTAGGTGTAAAAATGGGTTAATATTAAAACCACAGAAGTCTCAATTTTCCTTTGTAGTAATACATTTTCAACAGCGGTGAACATGATTATTATCATTAAATGCAACGAATAAACTAAATAAACAGAGGATGTAGGGATGCATAAATGAAAATACCAGGGTGTGTTTAACATAGCCGGTGGTTTTGGCTTTTGGAAAAAAGCAAATTTCATATTGATTGATTCCATCTGGAATGGCACCTCATAACAGTTTTTTAAAGCAGCCCAAAAGCCAAAGTAAGTGTCTCAGCACTCACTATTCCATCACCAAAGGAACAGAAAAGAAACAAGAGGACTGCCTCAAGCATCAAATTAGAAACCACAATAACCCAACTCAAGCACATACCAAATCATGTAAAAACAAGTTGACTCATCAATTAACAGTGTGAAAGCAAATTCCATTGAAGAAACAAAACCAACGCTGCATTTCATTCCACTTGCTTAAAACACCCAATACTGTTTTAATCAGCGTTGACACGTCAAAATTATTATATTATTTTCTTTTTCGGATTTGTGTTTGTATTAGAAGGCCAATATACCAGTTAATGTAGGGAGGATAGTATATTACATATACAGAAAGAACTTTTTACTAAAGGAAAATATTGTACAGGGCATTCAACAAAAATGCTGAAAAGGTTACTTTAAAATAGGGGTGTGCATTGGGGAAAGGACTAACGATACCAAATTATAGGGTTCACGATACGATTATACATACGAAGCATTAGCATATTGCGAATATTGGACATAAGTTCATGAAAATATCAAAAAAATATCCACAGTTACGATCTGAGTTCATCTTAATACATTCATATTCACGTTGATAAATACAGCGGACAAAAACAGGTCAAAACAACGGTACTGCGACATCTACAGGAGGGTGGAGATTGTTACACATTACACATTTTATTTTAAAATGGGTTCCTTCAAAAAAGTTCTATTTTGCTTTATTCCCTGTAGTATATCACGAAAAAATAGATATCGCGATATATTGCTCTATGATTTTTTTAGCACCAGCCCTACTTTAAGCGCCCCATCCTTCGGAAACTTCACTGTGAATGGATCAAAAAGCATCATAAAGTCTTTGAAACACTGACGTTCCAGAAGTGCTTCTTGGTCGAGATGCTATGTTTCTGTGAGGTCTATATAGGGCCTTTGAGTGATTTTTTTCCCCTCTCTCAAAGGCAGCCTCAAACTATATGAATCCAAACGGTTGGTTGAATCCAGTGAAACTTAACCTGCACTTTAAACTCAACCGTAAAAGCTGCTTTAAAGTTCCTGAAAGTCCTACCCACTGCAGAGCTAGCCTGACTTTTGTAATACCAACCTATCCTGGAAGAAAGTTTTTTAATTGGAAAATCTGCCTCTCAATTTTTCGGATTCACAGGGACATTTTCAGGGGACATTTTACCAACAAAGGACTATTCCAGGAAAGGGAAGAGATTAAATACAACAAGAATCAGGATGATTACTTTGAAAATTAAAAAAATTTAATAATGAGTCAATTAATAACAACTTAATAACAGGTACTCCTGTGTTTTACAAATGGTCCGGTTTATGTGGTTAGCCCTAGCGGTTTAAGGTACTGGACATGGACCAAAAGGTCCAGGGTTCAAATCCCACCTTGCCAAAACTGCCAATGCGTGCTCCTTGAGCAAGGCCCTTAACCCAAAATTGCTTGGATTAAGGGACTGTACAATTGTAAGTCGCTTGGATAAGGGCGTCTGCTAAATGCTGTAAAAAATTAAATTTAAATTTAAATATTAAAAACTCGTGTTTAATATGCATTCAGCTAATATGGATTTGTAGGAACCATTTACTTGCCCCATCAGAAAACTGGGACGAACTGTATAAGGAACAACTGTAGTTCTTCAAAAAATATTAGGCCTTCTCTTGGAAAGGTCTAGAAAAGCCCTGAGGGATTCCCCATGAATTTCTAACTCTGTATCTTAAATGATGATAAATATTTAACCTAAAGGTGACAGAACGGCTGTGGGAACTGGTTCAAGTGAGACTGGCGTCCTCTCAAGTATGCGTTTTCAGTCCTTCTGAACACTTCATGCAACAAATCATTGTGGACTCTAGGGGACGGGGAGCAGGCTTGGGCATGTGAGGTAACTACTGTTGTTTTGAAGCTTCCAGAGTTCCATATACAATTCATGGAAGCAAATTGAGGAGATAAGCCAGGTAAGCAGTTTGGAATTAAATTTCAACGTTTACCTGTTTTTCCGCAGTTGTCTCTGTGAGAGGTACGTGTATCCGAGGAGGAGCTGGTAAACCCCTTTTTTCCCTGCTGGTTCTTTGCACTGCCCTGCTATCGGCCAGGACTGGCTCCAGATGGACGGGCTTGTACTGAGGAACACAAGAGTGGATGACAGCCAGATCTGGAACCAGAGTGAGAGTTGTGTTTTTGTTTTAATCAATAATGGCTGTCTCGTATTTATTGGGGGGAGAGCATTTTATCCATGTTGCTATTCTTTTATACCAAAAAAAAATCATTCTTTCAGAAATGTATTTGGTTGGCTATGTTACACTCCATGAACCATGAGTATTTATAGCCAGAACCTTTTGGCCCTCTACATATAATACACAATAAAAAACTAAATTTGCTACGACATCATGAATTCTTTGAAATAGTCACCCATTAAAAACCGTCTTGCGTTACACAAACAGTTCTGAAACTTAATTGTAATAGTGAAAAAACAAAAACAAGAGGTTAGAAAGTGATCAGGCCCCTGATTTAGTACTTACAGGGCCACTTTTTGTTTTAATTACAGCCATCACTCTGTTTGGATATACTAGATTGGGGTATTTGGCCATTTGTCCTTGGAGAATTGTTGAAGTTCTGTCAAATTTTGTGAAGAGTGACAATGGACTGCTCTCTTCAAGTCTATCCACTGATTTCCTATTGGATTTAGATCAGGGCTTTGAACTGGACGTTTGCCTTCCTATCCTTAAGCCACTGCTTATTCTTTGGTGGTATGCACATCAATAATTTGTCTACATGACATCTTCCATTTCCCCTTCAACCCTAATCAACTGCCCTTTGCCCACTGAAGATGAACAGCCCTACGACACTATTTTGTCACTACCATGTTTTTTGGTGGTATGCTGTGTTTGGATCCCAAAAACTTCAATCTTGGCCTAATCTGACACATTTTGCCACAAGACTCACTACGTCACTTCTTCAGAAGAGGCTTCTTTCTTGCCACCCTACCATACAGGCCAGCTTTGTGGAAATCTTGAGACTGTTGTGACACGCACAGACCGACCACTCTCAGCCATAATGACTTCTTCAAGTTGCCAGTGGTCTCTTGGTGGCTCCCCTGATCAATATCATCCTGGTTTGGTCATCAAATTTGGAGGGAAAGCCCAATATAGGAAAGATGTTGGTAATGCCAAACATTCTTAATAATACTCTGAATGGCAATCTGAGGGGTAGTTAAAGCCTCTGAAGTGTGAATCTGAAATAAATAGAGTACACTCTAAAGGGTATAATTTTACTAATTCAATTGTAATAACTGATCAGATTTTGAGGGTTAAGTGGAATATTTTCATTCTCGAAGTGTGAGAAAAGGTGACTTTAAACGATATGATTTTCTATGTTTAAGAATATGATGAACGTCCTGGGGCCTGATAGTCATATCAGTAACATTGGAAAGGTCCACTTTGTCCAGTTTTCTCCAGAAGGAGTGTTTGGTTGGATTTTAAAGGATCCCAGGCTTGTTGAAATCCTTTTGTCAGGTACGTCCATCAGATCTTTTTAATGTTTGTACCATGTAATCAATCATAAATCATGTACACTTCCTACAGTCATTTTACATCTTTTTTTCAGAAAAACCATGTTCAAAAACTGGAATCAAGAGGAAGCGAAGACACGCCGATGAAGCCGATTGAAGATTCTAAGCTCAGGGTCCACGCCCTCGCATTCCCAACCCTATAGCCTGTCTCTCTGCAAATGGAATGGCTCATTCGTTTCTGGCTCCACATTCCAAAATCACTGGTAGGTGAAATTGCCCCACAAAACAGCTAAAGATGGAAGGAATATGTATGTGTAGAAGTCAACTGGTTCTTGATTTGTGGATATAGATGCCTCTCAGCCACTTTGCACTCATCAGAAGGAACCACTGTAAACAGAACCCTGTTCTGGGAACTTTTGGGCATTTCAGCGAATGGAGCACCGTAATCAAGGCAATCTCAGTTTATGCAAAACCCAGGTAAAAAAAACAAAATGGTCCCATTCCTTCCCAGAGATATAATGTGATTTTAAGCCTGTGTTTGTAACCTAAGTTTTATATAATTTTTTTTTTAGCTCTGGCTTCTCCATAATCTTCTGTTTGGCTTCTCATGCTTATTAATGTTTCTTCATGATTCCCAGAAGTTGAATCTGTTCATCTGGACATAGATTTTGTTGGAGAAACGTTTCGTCACTCATCTAAGTGACTTCTTCAGAAACGTTTCTCCAACAAAATCTATGTCCAGATGAACAGATTCAACTTCTGGGACTTTCTTACCTGGATCATTGAGCATGCATCAAGACGTTTCTTCATGATTATATTGATTGTATCCATCCATTTTGATACTGAATTTCCTCTTCCTTTTTTCCTTTCAATTATTGCATGTATTATTGTCTTTTCCACTGGGTCGGCTCTTTCATGTGTCCAGGGCATGAGAGGTTCAGTTTGCTTATCTGGAATTTGAGCGAATAGTAAGGTTTGATTTGATCAGGAATCCAGAGTACCCTAAAAAATATTCAAAGGCATCAATATATGATTTGCTTTTTTTATAGTAAAGTTCAAACATCAAGAAATGACTATGGGAAAGACCATGGCCTGGACTATTTTGATCTTTGTTTCTATAAAATCAATATCAACCATAGACATGTCAGTGCAAAAGGCATTCACATAACTGCAGCTCCTTGAAAAAATCCATTGAAAATTATCTATGAATGTTTACAGGATAATGTCACGAGATAGAGGTAATCCAAAACAAACATAAACAAACGAGTAGTAGATTAAATAATCTACTCAACACGTGTCACTTCTCCCTTCACGGATAGCAGCTGCATCTGCCACCTCTCTTAGATTTGCACATGTATTTCTGGAGGCGGGGAATTATGTGTTTCTGGATAACGCGGTGCCTGACTGGAGTCTAATAGTTGTGGTGAGAGATGAGGGCATGGAGTGTGACCCTGCTGCAGTTGCCTTCCAGCCAACCTCTCCAGCTCAGCTGGTGCGACATGGGGTGGTCAAACAACAACGCCTCAATCTACTGCCTGACTGGAACACCATTTTAGGTGTGTGGTTACTTCATCTTTAACTACATTTAGGGTAACAATGACAAAGTACTGCGCAAAATTCTTAGGCATTCTATATGTTTCAGTTTATATTCTGCTTATTCTTTATTTAAGTTGGTTAATGAACTTCAGTAGTTCTACAGTTACAGACTGCAGTCCATCTGTTTCTCTACATACTTTGTTAGTCCTCTTTGCTCTCTAATGGTCAGGACCCCCCACAGACCAAGTACTATTTGGGTTGTGGATCATTCTCAGCACTGCAGTGACACTGGTGTGATGGTGATGTGTTAGTATGAGTGGATCAGACACAACGGTACTGCTGGAGTTTTAAACCACCTCAGTGTCGCTGCTGAACTGAAAATAGTCCACCAACCAAAAACGTCCAGCCACCAGCATCCTGTGTAGATTAGAGGATGACTAACACAAACTGTGCAGCAACTGTGAGCTACTGTCTCTGACTTTACATCTACAAGGTGGAGCAATAAGGTGAATGTCTCTAATAACGTGGACAGTGAGTGCCAGTCAGTGAACGCTGTGAATGATCCACCACCCATATAGTACCTGATCTGTGGTGATCCTGACCATTAGAGAACAGGACTAACAAAGTATGTAGAGATACAGATAGACTACAGTAGTTGTAGCACTACAAAGTGCAATGACCACTGAAATAAAAAAATAAAACTTACAAACAATAGTTTGTCCTCATACTGTAGTGTCCTTCTAAACTGCTTGAGTTTAAACTAAGCTGGAAGTGCTTGATTGCACATTAACAAATACAATATGTAAATGTTCAACATGCTGAAATTCATATTCTTTATTTCTTTATCTTAAGGGATATTAGTGCTGCTGGTGTTACTAATAATTGTGCTGACCATGTCAGCTCTGCTCTTGAGACCAAATCATGCCAGCCTAATTGCTAAGGACAGGCCAAAGCCTAAATGGCGCAGCCTGGGGGAACCCAGTGTTCCTGTGACGTACGTTTACACTGGAGACTGGTGAGTCAGCAGTTAGCTTGAATGTTGTATGGGTCTTGTTTTGATTTAGTGAGAAATTAATGATGTTTTTTGTTGTTGGGAAGCATGGAGAGCACTGGAGTACTAGGACTTAGGGGAATGGGTGAAGGTGCAGAAGAAGAGGAACCTGCTGTAAGCAAAGGTGACCAAGTTAGACCAATCAATGGAATAGCCAATTTTCATTATTCAAATAATTTAAGGCTGGGTTTTAAAAATGAGTTTGATATGTATTCCATGAATTCCCGAAGGATCCAGGAATGGACTCATTGAGTTGGAGGAGTTCAATGTGAAAACTCTGTATGACAAATTAGAGGACCAGAATTTGCACTTGGCCTCGCAACTGGCTAAGCACCGCAAAGACATGCAGGAGTTCTACAGGAATATCTGTGAGCAGACTGATGTTCTGCGGGTAAGAGACGAGGATTTACTGCCATGAGCAATGTCAGTGCAATACTTTAAATGGTCATGCCCTTCTTTAGGACACTCTGGAGAACATGGAGCCCTCAAAACTGATCCAGTGGAAGATGATGATAGACCGTAAAGCTGAAGCCATGAAGGCGTCAATTCATGGTATGGCTTTGAAGTTGACTGGGTACTTCTGAATTGTGGGAACTAGATTGTGCTTGGGAAATGAGGTTTGCTTGTGTCTCAGTGGCAGAGGTGTGGACTAGAGTCACATGATTTGGACTTGAGTGTGCATCAACTCCCAAATTTGATGACTTGAGACTTGACAAAATCAAAGGACTTGGAATCGGACTTGGGCTTTATGACTCGAAAGCCTTCACAACAGCCTTCACTGTTAAATAATATAGTAACAGTAATATGCATTAAAAGAGTTTATGCTAATTATAGACTGGACACCCATTTTTAAGATTTGTAGAATTGCATCCCCCCGTCATATGCCTCCCAATGGTTTGGCCCGCTGCTTGCTGAAGATAGTAGCTCCTTACTTTCAGTACAGTTATAAAAACAGAAGAAATATTTCATTACTCCAACCTAAATCAAACCAAATATTCTTCCCAAATACAGTATTTACTTATTGTAGTTGTATTTAAAAACACTATACACACTAAAACAACCCCAATGGACATTTAATTATTTGAATAGGACTTAAGACTTCTAGGCATCTAGGACTTGACACGAACTTGCTTGTATTGACTTGGGACTTGACTCAGGACTTGAGTGACAAGACTTGAGACTTAGTTGTTCCCTTCTTTGCTTAGTGGAGCCATGGATGGGCATGCTGGAGGCTGTGCTTAAATCTTTAGAGGCAGTGTTATGCAGGCTGAATGGAGAAGCTGGACTGCAGCAGCACAGCACATCAGCCAACAGCCACCAAGATATCAGAGAGAGTGGGATCCACACCCAGGTTAACCTGCATCTAATATAACTAAAAGCACCACAGCTTCTACAACAATGCACACAAAAACTCAATGTCTGTGACCTACTACAGATTTCTTTAGCTGATATGAACGAGCTTAAAGCAAGGCCTGACACCGAGGCACGTTCTTCTCACCCAGGTGAGTTCATGACAAACCTACTGTCGCCCCAGCATCTCCTCACAAGACAATAACAGGCTTTTGTGTCAATTTCTTTCCCAGTTCCCCCTTCAAGCACAGCGGTGTGTGTCAGTGAAGAGGACCTGGCCAAACTGGTGGCTCTCACACCCCTGAGCAAAACTCTGCAAAACATTGAACAGTCTCTCCAGAATCTCAGCAACAGCACACTCACAGAAACAGAAACACTGAGTAACGACTGAACTTACTGTACTCCTAATGGCTTAACATATGATAGTCTATTAATACTGCATGTTCAGCTGAATGTATGCAATGACTACACAGTGTACACTACTATAAAATAGGAATCCGTGTTCAGACTAGGCTTGGGCGATATGGTAAAAATGTTATATCACAATATTTAAAGACATTTTCCCGATACATAATATTTATCACAGCAGACAAAATGCATTATTAGATTCTTCACAGATTCTTAAAAAGCTACTACTCAAATATTAGCTCATACTTAGTAATGTGATTCTTATTCAAAATGTGCTGTGCTTCATTCAAGTAAACATGACGACTTACACTATAATGAAACATACAGTAGCTGGTCAGAGTTAAAGTACTGACGAAGACTTTGAAAACAAACCACTTTCTTAAGAAGGAGAACAAGGTGAAAAGGCTAAGATGGGTTAAAGATTGGAATAAAGATCAGTGAGGAAAAAAAGTTTTAAATTTTTGGGACTAATCATCAACAATATGTTACATATGGTCATTATACCTTTGCTAAAACAGCAAATCTAATAGTGGCCTTAGACTTTTGCACAGTACTGTATATGCACTGCGTAGTACAGAGACTAAGGCATTTGTTAAAATAATAGAAAGCTTTAATTTTCAAAAGTAAAGAGTGGTAAAGATTTATATCATTTTTGGGTTTTAATATCTACAGTACAGTGTTTCAGATTGTTTCCATTTTGGTTATCATCACTTGCTGCTTCCTAATGAAACCTTACAGACTGTCCTGGAGAGCGTCAAGCTTGATGATGTGTGTCTGCTTCTCCTACAGCGATTCCCAATGAGCCAATGGAAAAGCAGCCAGAGCACCTCATCCCCGTTGCCATTGACAACCTCTCTCCAGGGCACTTTGCAGTGTTTATGTTTGGCTGCCGTGTTCTGCGACTGCTGAATCAAGCCTGCTCCTTTCCTGTCCTCATGCTGCTTCTGGCTAAGGTGCTCCCAGACTCAAACTCAAATCCCCTGCTGTCCTTCTGCAACAAGGAGTTTTACTATGACACGTCCAATCAGATTCTGTACATCCTTGAGAGCAAACTTCAAAATGCTGGCCAGTTCGTGTCCGTTCTCTTACACTCAGCGGCCTACATTAGCTCAGGTATGCAACTGCTGGTAAACCATCCTGAACTTACTCTAATATTGCTGTAACACCTGATTTAGCTTTGTTTGGTATTTATAAACTACTTGGCCAAAATGATGTAACCCCTACATAACCCTATTATTGTAATGAGTTGGTTTTGAATTTTCAATCACACCCATTGAACCATATACATACACTGGCAGTCCTTGATCATACTGAAAAGCTTATGCTAGATAACCAACCATGATTTTGAATGTATAGTTCTGTAGCTGCCCATGGTCAACAACAACTGCTGTCACCACGACCCCCTACGTCATGTACTGGGACTATTGTAGTGCGTAGTATACCTCAAACATGCTTAAAACACGTACTACAGTCGGACAAAGTCATTGACATGAGGCTTATTTTATAACAAACTACTGAAAAGATCATGTAATTGATTGAATAATGTGTTGAAAGTGATAAACAAAATCAATAATTGGACAACCATGGCTTTTCCTCACTATTTCTCATCCCTCCCGCAACATTTATATTTACAGCATTTAGCAGACGCTCTTATCCAGAGCGACTTTAAAGTTATACAGTCTATCCAAGCAATTGTGGGTTCAGGGTCTTGCTCAAGGACCCAACAGTGGCAGCTTGGCAGAGGTGGGATTTGAACCCTGGACCTTCTGGTCTATAGTTCAGTACCTTAACCGCTAGGCTACCACAGTTCCCTGCAACACGACTCCCTGTGACACACAGCCTATTTCCTCAGCTGAGTGTGGGAAAGTATGGTGCATACTGAATAAATCAGCTTATATGGTAGTCTCAGTGAAGGACTCTCCTCAGTGTTTTATGTTTATTCAGTATTAGGTATGGCTATGCATGTAACTTTTATAACGTACACACAAGTGACTGTGCGCATACAAGTGCTTGTGTACTGATGATGAGGAGCCTGGATGGGGATTTGTTCCAGGTCTTTTGATGCACAAAAAGCATTTGCACTGCTGATGTGCTACGGGACCATGGCATGGGGGACACAACACAAAAGGTGTCCACACAAAACAAGATGGCAGTTCTAATCACCCAAACTCAACCTAATGTGATTTTCTTCTTTGGGAATCAACTTAAATGTATGAACCCAGGAAAAATACTCTGTGAAATTTGACAGTAGAACCATGAAGTGGCCAAATTACCACCAAAATTCATAGTATAACTGTGAAATAATTCATGGTCAGTTCAAAGTCCACCAAGTTTAGAGTTGTAGTATGAAATTTCAGAGTTGCACCATGAAGTGGTCAAATTACCGTCAAACATTCATAGTACAACTGAATGAAAGTTCACATTAAAACTGTCAAGCAGTTCACAGTTTTACTATGAAGATTCACAGTACATCTTTTCCTGGGAATGGGTCAAAATATATGTGAGGTACTTCAACTACTAACAGATATTGATTTCAACCCTTTTTTATGAAACTTAATTGAACTCTTTTCAAGGGGAGCTGCTCTGTTGGCCTTTAAACACCGTTTTCTGAATTTATAATCTGGTTTAACTTTTGTAACCTTACCTTCTGTGATATTGTTCCCTTTCAATGTGCACTAGTGATGTGTCGGTCGCGGCCGATCTGGCTCTAAGAGCCGGCTCTTTGAAATGAACCACGGGAGCCGATTGGGAGCTGGTTGTGGGCAGAAAGAAAGAATAATAAATTAAGTAACAACCAATCTAAAGAGCCACTAGGGAGCCGAAAGAGCCGGCTCTTTTTAGTGAGCCGAGCCAAAAGAGAGCCGGAATTCCCATCACTAATGTGCACCCTTCCTTTGCTTCTTTAAATTTGAACTTTCGGTTTCACGTTTTCTCAATCATAGACTTATTTTTGTGGCTTTCTTTGTTAGCTTGCTTAACTTAAGCCGTTTACTGGCAGCATCGCAAACTTAACACCGCTACCCATTCGCTGGTTTTTAAATAATGCGCTGGCCAGCTGCTGCCTGTTAAATGCGGCTCGTTAACTACCACGTTCCCGCGCTGTGCCTTTTGGTCAATGTAGTTCATTACGGGCGCCATTTTGGACCACACAGCGCACCTCCGCCTCCTTCTGGTGGGGGCTGGTGGCGCTCTAATACAAGTTCACACATAATTACCTACTTTCTCATCACCAGACTCACTGTCACTCAAGTTTTCATATTTTTTGACTCTACAGACAATTCCTGACTACGAGGGCCTCCGTAGGTAAATGGTTTGGATTTGATGTTTGTGTGGCAGACGTAGCAATCTGAAACTTTGGCTACATTCACATTAATAGGCTGAAGTGGCAGAAATCAGATTTTATGACACAATGTGACACACCAACTGATCTTTTCAAATCTGACCTGAGCCACTTTCATACATGGCCATGTGACATGAATGAAAACGCTGAGAGAGAAATGGCCAAACGCGGCCACAAGAGGACTTGGTTGCAATGACAAAAAATAAAAATAAAAAGTTTAAAAATGAAGGCAATGGTGGCTAGCTGTCAATGGCGTTCTCCGTCCTCCTTATCTAGAAGAAAATGTTGTGAACACAACCAGAATTATAGTTTGTGGTACAGGTCAGAGATTAGATACATTATTTTGTATTAATATATTTTGTATAGTTTGTTAGAGAAACTTTGTGTAATTGTAAATGTCAAAACATTTTTGCTACTGTATTAGACGTGAACCAAACGGAGAGTTATGCATTATGCACTTTTCCCTCTCAGGCTCTGACCCTAAAGCCTTCAGAAGAGCTCTCCATCTGGCCATATCTGCTCTGAGTATGCAGTTATTCCAACTTTCATTCACTGAAGAGCAGCAGAAAGGCACGGTAAGATCACTCTACACATTTACGCACTAAGAAATGTTAACCCTTCTTGAGACTGATGGCATTTTGCATGTTTCAGACAAACCAGGAGAGCTCACAGGCTGCCTTTGGAACATTGGTGGAAGATTTTCTCAGCGCTAAAGTTCCAGCTGAAACCCGGTTCACTCAGACCCTACTGGCTGACCGGTCTGTTCTCAACCCTGTTTGTACAGTATTCTAGTTATATGAATGAATGTTTGTTAATCAGCTCTCTCATTGATCGCAGACTGAAGAAGTATAAGTACTTCAAGCTGGAGCAGCTTCTTCAGGGACTGGAAACCCCTCCAGCAAATAGACGCACACAGAGTAAGATCTTATCGCTAATTACAGTAATTAGATAAAGTAAGAGATGTTCTATGATTGAATTCCACTAGGCATGCGCCAATGAATGTTGTATTATATATGATATCACACTAATTTAAATAGACAACAATAAAGAAGGCCACAGGTGTACAGCTGCCACAGTTTTCATTTGTTTTTTTATTATTTTCCTCAATTAAAAAAGGTTGCACTTAATTATATTCAACTACACGTATACAAACTTTGAAAACCACATGGAAAGTTATAACATATGTTCAGTCTTGCAAAGTATGCTGGGATATATGCAAATTAAAGAAACTATGGTATATGAGGTCCACTTTCCTGTAAAGACAAAAAAGGTTGAGCCTGTACAAAAGAATGATGCTAATGCACCAGTGTGGTAATATTTAGGTTTAAACCAAACATAGATGGAGAATTACTGGATGTTAACAATATTACTGTCACGTTACGAGCTGGGAGGGGTAGGTCCCAAAGGCAGGGCGATGCCAGTTTTTGACCATCAGGGAGTGCTGGGGATTGACACTAGGTGGAGGGGAACTGGTGTTCAAAATGGCTTCTACAAACAAAGGAGATAATATTCAAACAGCTTCAAAAAATCCAACAAACTAAGGCTGAGATTGTACAGGGGCTCATCAGAGGCCAAATCGCACCAAAATCGTCTCGGTTGTTAGTGTTGCCTTAGTGCCGTTAATATAAACATTTGTACTATTTTAATTCTTAAGTTATGATGCCATAAAGGTTGGACGAATTACATCACACAGCCCCCAGAACAGAAAATGTTTACTTTCTTAAAAATGGAAGGAGCACAAACGATGATTTTTCTACAGCAGAAACGCGCCACAAACAAATAGTAATACAGTGGTACCTCGGTTCTCATTGTTAATTCGTTCCAGAAGGTTCTTCAAGAACCGAAAATGACAAGTACAGAGCAATTTTTCCCATAAGGAATGATGTAAATTGAATGAATCTGTTCCAGATCCCCAGAAAATCCACACTGTATAAGGCATTATATGCATTAATGGAGTTATATTGTACAGGTGCTCCCTGATTTACAAAGGGAATATATTCCGACAAATCCGTCACAAGTTAAATGTATCATGAACTGAGAAGTTTAATATAATCAATACTGTATCACAGCAGAGACATTAACACTTACATTAACCTACAGTTGGCCAAAATCATTAACACAAAGCTTATTTTATCATTTTAAAGTATTGAAAATCAAAACACTTACTCTATTGGAGAACTCAGGGCGCTAGCATAGCTGCTAAGCTAACTGCAGCCTGTGTTCTGGAGGATTTTTCCTTTCAGTTGGTTTTTACAACGAACCTTTTTAGGATCCATGGAGATTTATTTGCACTAATAATTCAGTACTGTAGATGTAAAAATAAAGAAAAACACGACTAGCAGAGCGGAGATCTTCACTGAGCATGGGCTATTGTGAATCTGAATCACTGAATCACTTAATCATGAATCGAGTGTAAGCTGGAACGAGTTGCATGGCTCGACTCATACAAGTTTAAGCAGGTACGCCAGTACTGAGACTAATTTTTCTAGTGAAAATGCGTACAGAACCGAATTCAACGAGTTCCTAGGTGGTCAAGAACCGAGGTACCACTGTATTTAAACTCCTTATTTGTAACCGTGTATTTCAATTCCGTTTAATGAATTAAGCACCAGCCGTTGCTAACATTATGAATAATTTGTTGATATTAACAGATGGTAATTATATAACCATCAGAATAATGCATGTTATGCTGTAAGACTGTTCTAAGATCACAATATAATTTCTTACAGTAATTCTTCAGAGGATAATTGTGTCTAAATTTCATTATCGGCCAACTTATTTTCATGTGACTATGTATTTCTCCATTAACTGCTGCCATGTAACTGTATTGTTATATTTTAGGTCCCGGTCTAATGAGCCCTAACATGTCTGTGCAGGTGAGGTTTCTGAACTCCTACAGATTATACATACATTGCATTACTTTTTCCCAGTGGAGTCTGACTGTGTGTCTCATTTATTTGCTTTAGCTGCTTTCTTTGGAGCAGGAAATAGAAGATAATTTATTTAAGCTTAGGCAAATGGAGCCAGTCCATGCAGCGCCCCCAAAATGACTCTGATTCTTGTCGCTCTCTCGCGCTCTCTTATTGGTTTGGCCTTTTGTTTAGAGTTATAAAATGAGCTGTAATAAGTCTAAATATGTAGATTTAGTCTTATTTAGTGGACGCTTTTATCTGGGGTGACTGGCAAAGAGGTGCATTATGAGCTTAAATGCACGAATTTTGGGGGCTGTAATGTCCATTTGGCTTTAATGCATGTTGATGTTGTTCACCAACTCTGCTCAGACTGTCTTCCTCACGTTTACAACCCCTGTCTTTACAGGAGCAGGGCTTGATGTCGGAGCTTCAGCAGCACACAGTAGAGCAGAGACTGGCGGAGATGAGGGACAAGCTGTCTAAACTCGGTGCTGCACAGAAAACTGCGTGTCATGAAGAAAGCCACTCAGAAGAGACAGGGCAAGATAAGGGCAGACAGTCTGTCAGCAATCAAGCAGCTTCTCAGCAAGATAGAATACAGTAAAGACATGCATGATTATATAGTAAATAAATACATGCGTTCATGTAGTGTTGTAGTAACCAGTCGAAACCGGTTTAGTGACCATAAACAGGCACTCCTGGTTATTTGGTCTTGTGTCATTATAAGGTGGAAAACTGTTGGGGAAATTGTTGTTGAGACTGGGCAGGTCTAATGCGTCTCTCCGAGGTAACGTTAATTATAAGCTGAACTTTTTTTCCCTATTATTCTTGAATATCAACAATCACTTCAAGCATAATAAACCAGTCCTTTCTCTACATCCCGAAATAAGATCTACACTCAGACTGGCTAACAGGGAAAAACAAGTTACTGCTCTTCTCATTCAGAATCCAATCATTGAACATGTTTTAATTTGAATACTCTGATGTTAGAATTGCAAGTCTGCATTTTTGCCACTCACTTTACTTACTTTGCACAGTTTAGGATAGTTTGTTTCAGAGCAGATTGAAATGTTATTACTCTAATATGTTTTCATATTTAATAATAAAATGGACAGAATGGATGTTGTTGGTTCTATTCATGATTAAGTTTGAGAGAAGAATGGAAACAGAAATGCATCTATCATTTGTTCCAAAAGTTACATTGCCTTGGTTTGACTAAAACTATAATATAATTTAAAAAAAATTAAATAATAAAATTATTTTTGGATACACTGTATATTATTTAATGTTATATTTTACAAAATATATATTGAAATATAATATTTATTAATTTAGTAAGTGAATACTTAATCTAGTCTCTGTCTCAAGTCTTGGTCTTGACTCGGACTGGGCTCTTGCGGCCTTGTTCCTAATTATATTTGACACCTTGCATTGTAAATCCCTAGGACTTAGCCACACTGATGCTTTGTTCTATGCACAGTAATCAGTTCCAGAGCCTGGCATGGCATGACAATGCAAGGGGCCTCCTAAGCACACTGTAAACAGATTTTGAAGGCTCATCTGAAGCCCCTTCAGCACTGATATGTAAAAAAAAGTAGGCATGTGCCACTCGGCATACCTTTCAACTGCTGCATCTGCCATGCTTAGTGACACACTTTTCATTGCCACACTTTGGAGTGTGAGCCATTCGCATTTGTCAGCAGGTTGTCATGTTGCTTTTCTAGAGCAGGGTGTCTGCTATTATACCTATTTCTGTCCTGCTGTCTCTATTACACATGGACAGCTGCAATACCTGACACGAGTGGGCATGAACGACAAAAGACTCTGATCCGGTTCTGCGAAAGGACTTTGTTTGCTGGGGAAATTAATTCTTTTTGTTACATGTCATGTGAGTTACATAAGAGTAGGACCGCTGGAAGGGTGACGTCTCGATTGTTAACAAGCCTGTAAGTGATTTATTATTTGTAATATCTACTAATTGTTTTAGAAGTGAAATAAAAAGGGGAGAGGAAGAGAGTTCTGGTTTGACCAGCCTACATAAAACTGTCATGCAGACTGTGAATAGTAAATTACATTACAGAGGACAATCTAAGTCCATAGTAATCAATATATAGACTTGAGTGCTTGAGTTGAAGGCCACTAGACTACTTCTTGGTTCTTGAAGCAGAAGAAAGTCTCCTTCAGTTCTAGAAGCTGATGGGGAGTTTCGGGGATTTAACCTCAAGTGTAGTTGTCACAGGATGAGACCCTGAGAGTCCTTTGACCCACCCTGTCAATAATGAGTCGTTAGGATCTCAGGGTCCAAGGTGTGACCCATTTGGCAGTCCTTTTGGACTTGAAAGGAATGCCCCTTAGAGGGTACCAGTATTCATATTCTGGACAGAGAACACAGATGTTTAGAAAGTAAAAGATGCCATTTATGTTCACAAAGTTAACAATTCTGACAATTATTATAACATACCATACTTGAGCAATAATACACTCGATATATAGCTATAACATGATGTTTTAAGTTATTAAAAAGAGTTTATGTACATTCAGCGGAAAACATGGGTCCGATTTAAAAGGCAAGCTGTTACTAAGACACACTATTCTACCAACAGAAGAAAATGGGAGTGAGATCCGGGTGTTAACAAAAGTCTGGGATCCCATTATAACTTCTGTTATTTGATTAGTGATTATAAAATTGGAAAATGAAGCTATTAATGTTAATATTGTCAGTCAGAAACGTAAAGGGGGCCTTATAGAGCATCAGCAGCCTCGTTTAGGTTAAGCGCTGGACTTCACAGATCCATGAATGAGCCTCCAGTCAGCCGTGGATGGCGTTTACCGAAAGACGCAAAGTTTAACTCCAGCAAACAATGTCTTGAAGAAAATAAGAAAGAACGGAGGTCAAAGAAGGTCAAAAGTCTCCCTTTACATTTCTGACTGATACATAAAAATGAAGCAGAAGTTGTACTAAAACCGATCTCAGTGTCATTGTGCTTCAGCCGAGCTGTGAATACATTAAGAGCCCGGCACGTTTGATTCACTGGTGTTTGATGTACTGACTTTGGTACATTGGCTTTAAAGCGCATCCAGTCCTTGTCAGGCTGGTCAATAACAGCTTCCTAATTTAAATCAACAGATTCTATATACTCATTATAATTCATTTCGGCATTACTTGTATAATTATTGCTTTGCTGCCTTTTTTAGGGCTGGCATCGTTGCTAGGTTACGTGTGTACATGGCTGAGTAATACTTGAAGAGCTTTGATCAGAGTGCCATTACTGTGCAATATTGGCACTCCTAGAACGACTCTATGACACTCAAATAGTGGGGTCAGAACTGTGGTATAAGATAATTTATTCCAACCTGCTAGGAATATAATACAGAAAGGCACAAATTAAGGCTCCAAATATTGAGTATGCCCATTTTAAACTATTTCTTTTACAACCCCAATTCCAATAAAGTTGAGACATTCTGTAAAACATAAATAAAAACAGAATACGATGATTTGCAAATCCTTTTCAACCTATATTCAATTGAATAGACTACAAAGACAAGATATTTAATGTTCAAACGGATAAACTTTATTGATTTTTGCAAATATTCACTCATTTTGTATTTGATGCCTGCAACACGTTCCAGAACAGTTGGGACAGGAGCATGTTTCCCACTGTGTTACATCACCTTTCCTTTTAACAACATTCAATAAGCGTTTGGGAACTGAGGACACTAATTGTTGAAGCTTCGCAGGTGGAATTCTTTCCCATTCTTGCTTGATGTTCAACTTCAGTTGCTCAACAGTCCGGGGTCTCTGTTGTCGCATTTTGCGCTTCATAATGCGCCACACATTTTCAATGGGAGACAGGTCTGGACTGCAGGCAGGCCAGTCTAGTACCCGCACTCTTTTACTACGAAGCCACGCTGCTGTAACACGTGTAGAATGTGGCTTGGCATTGTCTGGCTGAAATAAGCAGGGACGTCCTTGAAAAAGACGTTGCTTGGATGGCAGCATATGTTGCTCCAAACCCTCCATGCAATGGGCTCTAACACACCCCCATACTATCAGAGATGCTGGACCACAGAACAATTTTCCACTTTGTGTCAGTCCATCTCAGATGAGCTCGGGCCCAGAGAAGCCCGAGCACAAATGTCACAAATTATATGGAAAACTCCTAGAACATACCATGATTCAGAAAGGGGGGAGTATTTCCCATAATTATTCTTAACAAGTACACAGTTTCAATTTCCCCATTTCAGATTAAAGTTAAGGTCCAAAAACAAAAGCTAACAGCATGCTAGCTCGGTCGAAAACCTTATCGGATTCCAATTGGCTATTAGTACCATTGATAGGACCTAAAACAGATTCTGGGTATAAATTTACTAAGTAAGCCAGAAAAACTGTTGCCTACATTGATGCTAGTCAGAGGATGTTTGCCCACTTGAGAAGCGTATTCGTTTGGTGCTTCTTGGTTGGTCTGCAACAGAGAAAAAATATTCAAGTCCACATTTGCTGTGCAGTTTGAACAGGATGATGAGGCCAACCTTGTAGTGAGCCCACTTGCTTCAGCTGATGTACAGTGGTACCTCGGCTGTCATCGTTAATTCGTTCCAGAAGGCGTGTCAAGAAGCAAAAACTACAAAAAAGTTGTTGGCCAAAATCATGCAAAGTTGGCATGATCCTGGCCATAAAGTTGAATCACACAGCGAAGATCTGCACCGAGATGGCTATTGTGAATCTGAATTGTTGAATCACTATGTACTAAATCATGAATCGATTTTCGTCTGAAATGAGTCACGTGACTCAGCTCGTACAAATTCTCACAAGTGCACCGAGTACCGGCAACCGACAACAAGAGACACATTTTTCTACTCAAAATACACAGAGAACCGAATCCGATGAGGTGGTCGAGAACCGAAGTACCATTGTACATGGCTTTCTCAGTTTCTGCAGCTCGCAACTTATCTGCAGAGATCAAGCTTTCTCAGTATATGAAACAGTGTATTGAGATACCAATGTGTTACCTACCCAGGCCATGCAGGTTACAGCCGTGTAGCAACGGAGTGTGCACCGGTTTTGACGGATCACTGGTCCCTGAAGGGAACGCATAGTTACACTTCAACTACACGCCTTATAAGGAATGGTCAGAAGTAGGATGTCTGTTTCCTTACAGCTCACACCGATGAGAATGTATACTTCTCTCTGCTGTAGGACATCTAGCGCCACTCCAGATCTGTGAGCTGCTAAATGCATGACTTGACCATTCAAATCCGCCAGGTCTATCTCAGCTAACATAACAGACACCCGTAGGAAAGCTGTGTTAGCCCAGACAAACAGTAGATACAAGTAACGTATATTATATATAGACAAAAGTTTGTGGACAGCCCAAAAATTACAACCAAAACATGGGTATTAGTATGGAGTTTGCCTCCACATTTACTACTACAACAGCCTTTGTTATTCTAAAAAGTCTTTCCACTTGATTTTGGAACATGACCGAGAGGTCGGTGTCTGATGCTAGAAAATAAGCCCTGGCTCACCTTTTGGCATTCCGGTGCATTTCCAAGGTGTCTAATGGAGTTGAGGTCAAGGTTCTGTGCAAATGCAAGTTGGCAAAACAATTGTCTGTGGACTATATTTAAGGACAGTAGGGCAGAAAGTAGAAGAACTGACTTGTTGGCAGCGGAAACCTCTAAAAGTGTCATATTGAGAGTTACTGTGCATCAGTACAACCCATTCTATTGCCTCTGTTTGTCTAAGGAGAATCTAGACATGTATGCTTTATATTATGAACGTGTTACAAGTGAGTGTTGTGGAAAAAGCAGAGCTCAAGCATTAGAAGGGGTGTCCACAATCTTTTGTCTATATAATGTTTCTATGTATACTGAAATTACCGTCACATTCACAACCACACTTCATTTTGATGCACTCCAGAAGGGCTACTGTTTTGCAATGGATGTTAAACAGACTCATCCGGTTGTCTGTAGATTACAGAAATGAAATATATCCATACTAAAAGTCCTGATGCATTGCCTTCTAAATGTATGGTAGATTGAATAAGGGGTTGTACTTACCACCATGCAGCACTGTAATAAACATTGTAGCCTCCTTGACAAAGCAGGACTGCTTAATAAGTAAAAGGCACAGGTTACCAAAGGTAGGCTTGCCTAATCACCTGACTGCTATCCATCCGGGAGCAAGGCGTAGACAGATTCATTTCAGTGTATTAGGCCGTCTGCTTTGGACGTTTCATTTCATTATGAGTGCGATCATGCTTAAAATACATTCGGTATGCGTGCAGTACCAGTATACAAAAGAATCTCTGTGTTAGTTATTCTATATGTTAGACTAATCTAGTACTCCTGAGATGAGTCACACACAAGGCTGATTTGTACTCTTGTGTAACCATTACCTGAGGGGACTTCACCATAAGTATGACGCATTGTAGATTAAGCGTAGGACTTGAATATTTGTGAACGCTTTAGATTTTTCTATATTTCTGCATATTTATGTATTAAGACATCAGATTTTTCACACAAGTCCTACAAGTAGATCAAGAGATTAATGGAGTTGTATTGTACATGTGCTCCCTAATTTCTAATAAGGATATGTTCCAACAAGCAAGTTAAATGTATCATGAACTGAGGAGTTTAACGAGTGTTTGGTGAGCGGTCTATACTGTATCATAGCGGAGCCCAAAATCATTAACACAAAGCTTATTTTACAATAAAGTGTTGAACAGTCTCATGTAATTTAGTAAGTAATGGATTTAGAGTGAAAAGTAAAAACACTTACTCTATTGATGAACCTTTTTAGGACCCATGGAGATTTATTTGCACTGAGAATACAGTACTGTATTCGTGGGACCGTGGTAGCCTAGTGGGTAAGGTACTGCACTTTGGATCCTTTAGGTCCAGGGTTCAAATCCCACCTCTGCCAAGCTGCCACTGTTGGGTCCTTGAGCAAGGCCCTTAACCCACAATTGCTTGGATTGTAAGACTGTACCAATTGTAAGTCGCTCTGGATAAGGGCGTCTGCTAAATGCTGTAAATGTAAATGTAAATGTACTGCAGATATAATGAAAAACACGATCAACTCTCTGAGCAAGGGCTATTGTGAATCTGAATCACTGAATCACTGTGTTCTGACTCGTGACTCGAGTTACGGCTGAAACAGGTCACGTAGCTTGACTCATGCAAGTGTAAGAAAGTTCGTCGAGTACCGAGCAAACCACGAAAACTGACACAAATTTTTCTAATCAAAATGGGTCGAGAACTGAATTCAACGAGTTCCGAGGTGGTCGAGAACCGAAATACCACTGTATACGAGCGAATTCTAAAGGAAAATGTCGAATTCTGATTGTGAACTGAATGTCAAAAGAAAAGTAGGTCATGCAGCAAGACAACGACCCGAACCACAAGTTGGACTAAAGTTAATATTTAGGAATGGCCAAGTGAAAGTCCAGACCTTAATCCAATAGAATTATTATGGGTCTCCTCAGGATGCTCAGATTTCCTCATGCATTCCAAAGACATGCATTAGGTATCGTATGCAATTGGTGTCATGTCCCAGTGTGACTGTGCATGTGTGCATGTGCCCTGAGATGGACTGGCACCCTGACCAGACATACAGTGGTGCTTGAAAGTTTGTGAACCCTTTAGAATTTTCTATATTTCTGACCTAAAACATCATCAGACTTTCACACAAGTCCTAAAAATAGATAAAGAGAACCCAGTTAAACAAATGAGACAAAAATATTATACTTGGTCATTTATTTATTGAGGAAAATGATCCAAATATTACATATTAGTGAGTGGCAAAAGTATGTGAACCTGTAGGATTAGCAGTTCATTTGAAGGGGAAATTAGAGTCAGGTGTTTCCAATCAATGGGATGACAATCAGGTGTGAGTGGGCACCCTGTTTTATTTAAAGAACAGGGATCTATCAAAGTCTGCTCTTCACAACACGTTTGTGGGAGTGTATCATGGCACGAACAAAGGGAGATTTCTGAGGATCTCAGAAAAAAGAGGTGTTATGCTATCAGGCTGGGGAAAAGGTTACAAAAAAACCATCTATAAAGAGTTTGGAACTCCACCAATCAACGTCGACAGATTGTGTACAAATGGAGGAAATTCCAAAGACCATTGTTCCCTCCCCAGGAGTAGTCGACCAACAAAGATCACTCCAAGAGCAAGGCGTGTAATAGTTGGCAAGCTCCCCAGGGTAACTTCTAAACAACTGAAGGCCTCTCCCACATTGGCTAATGTTAATGTTCATGAGTCCACCATCAGAGGAACACAGAACAACAACGGTGTGGATGGCAGGTTATATTTATGCAGAAATATAGCAAATTCTAAAGGGTTCACAAACTTTCATGCACCACCGTATGTTCTTCCTTGTGCCCTCGGATACCATGATAGACCCTGGCCCCCTGTGACCTTACCTGGATTATGTAGTTATAGAAAATGAAAGAACCTATATGTGATCACAAATTATTTTGTTTGTTGTAGCACCCACAAGTCAATCGTGTGGCTCACTTGATAGTAATAGTTATGAGGACATATATGCATTATCTTATATAATAGTTATATAACTAAACAAGTTAAGATATACTAAAAACAATTTGTCTCAGAGAGCACACTCATATTTGTATGGTGGCTGATGAATAGAACAGGGCTCCATGTTACCCTCCTAAGTGACTGCACTGGTCTGGGCTGCTCCACACATGCTGTCATTTTGAATTGCTGTTGCTATGGTTTCCCAAGCTTGTGGATATGGCAACCACTTGGCCTGCCATTTTTAGTCTGAGTCTCAGACGGGTGCCGGTGATTCACTCCCTCAGCAGCAGCACAGTACTCTTACATTAACAGTGCTTTAGCAAGCCGTTCTACATGAGACCTCTTTCACCTTCACCTTAAAATAGACTGAAAAATGCAGATGGGTGTGCACACTAAATAGGCAAATGTTTGTGGACACCACATCTAATTATTAAGCTCTGCTTTTTCAGCAACACGCACTTGTAACACATTCAGAATATAAACCATACATTTCTGGATTCTCCATAGACAAACAGTGGCAGTAGAATGGGTTGTACCGATACCCCAGCGACTCTCAGTATGACACATTTATAGGTTGCGCTTCAGTCAGCTCATCAACTTTCTGCCCTGCTGTCCTTAAATACTCCAAAGTCCATAGAAAATTGGTTTGCCAACTTGGTTTGGCAGACCTGCACAGAACCTTGATCTGAAATCCATCAGACACCTTGAAAATTCACTGGAATGCCAGCCATCACAGTCATGTTCAAAAATCTGGTGGAAAACCCTCTAGAAGAACAAAGGCTATTTTAGCAGCAAATGTGGGTTGCAGACTCCATAGTAATACCCACGTTTGCATGTAATTTTTTAAATGTCCACAAACTTCTGTCTATATAGTCTATAAACATTCAGCAAAGTTAATAATAGCCCTTCATTAAAGCTCTAAATCTCTTGTTTATATGAGTTTAATATAATCTGGAATGTCTCTGAATTGAATGTAATCCCAGCAATGATGATTTAATCAAATCTATACCTCTAATCGCCATCCTAAGCTTCTCTTCCATCCCTCTAACTTATACCTTTGACGGATTAAGTGCTGAATATCTGCACTGGAAGATTTCCACGAATCTTGTGGCTCTATTTGTGTCCATCTGGCTCGCTACAACGGTGAATAAAGGTGAATCTGTGTAATCCGCAACAGCAGAATTGCGAACTGGAAGCGAATGTAGGCTGAGGGACATAAGCAAATGTTCATAGGCACATAAATATATACATTATTGCTGGAAAAGGGGGGTCACACCAGATACTGAAAGCAAAGGTTCACATACTTTTGCCACTCACTAATATGTAATATTGGATCATTTTCCTCAGTAAATAAATGACCAAGTACAATATTTTTGTCTCAATAGATATATATATACACACACACAGTATATATATATATATATATATATATATATATAATATATTATATATATATATATATTTATACACAGATACAATACATACATACAGTGGGCCCAAAAAAAAGTATTTAGTCCGCCACTTATTGTGCAAGTACTCCGACTTTAGAAAGAGGAGCGAGGTCTGTAGTTTTCATCATAGCTACACTTTCAGCATGAGAGACAAATGAGAAAAAAAAATCCAGGAAAATCACATTGTAGGATTTTTTTTTTATTAATTTAATGTAAACTATCGTGGGGAAAAATAAGTATGGCAATAAATTGGTTCAAACTCAACTTTGGGAAATAAACCTTTGTTGGCCAATGGACAGAGGTCAATGTTTCCTGTAGTCTTCACCAGGTTGCCACACACTGTAGCTGCTCTTTTGGCCCATTCTCATAAGATCTCCCTCTAGAGCAGTGCAGTGAGTTTTGGGGGCTGTCGTTGGGGCAACAGGACTTTAACTCCTCCACAAATTTTTAAGAGGGGAACACGCCTGGCACTGCAGAATCTGAGTCCCTCTGGCGTAGTGTTGTTACTGATGGTAGCCTTGTTACTTTGGTCCAGATTTCGGCAGGTCATTAATCAGTCCCTCCGTGTAGTTCTGGGATTTGCTCACCGTTTTCATGATTCTTTGCCCCAGGGATGAGATCTTGCGTGGAGCCCCAGATGAGAAGGATTAATCAATGGTCTGTATGTCTTCCATTTTTCTTTACAATTGCCCCACAATGATTTATTCACACCACCCTGCTTTTGCTTATTGTAGATTCACTCTTCCCAGCTGGTGGAAGGTCTACAATTTTCTTCCTGGTGTCCTTCGGACAGCTCTTTGGTTTGGCCATGGTTGAGTTGAGTCTGACTGTTTGAGGCTGTGGCAGGTGTCTTTTTTATACAAAATAATGAGGTCAAAAAGTTGCCATTAAGACAAGTAACGAGGGAGGACAGAAGAGCTTCTTAAAGAAGAGTACAGGTCAGTGAGAGTCAGAACTCTTGTTGTTTGTGGGTGACCAAATACTTATTTTCCAGATGATTTACAATTAATTCTTTAAAAAATTCTACAAGTGAGGTCATGGATTTTTGTTCTCTCATTTGGTCTCTCATAGTTGAAGTGACCTGTGATGAAAATTACAGACGTCTCTCATCTTTCTAAGTAGCAGAACTTGCACAATCAGTGGCTGACTAAATACTTTTTTGCCCCACTGTGTGTGTGTGTGTATATATATATATATATATATATATATATATATATATATACACATATATACGCACACACATATACATACACACACAGACATATACACACATGCACACACACCATAATCATTCAGTCCACTTCATTACTTATCAGTTGTTGTCTGCTGCTGGCTGTCAGGTGAATATTAGGTCGCATACACTGCAATACACTGAGTGCATCTCAATACAGGGTACAAAATTAAATCTGCATGTACAACCAATAGATTTTAGTTAACACAAAGTGGTAACACTGATCTGTATATTTTGGTGTTATGCAGAAAAAAATGCTAAAAATTGTGCCGGCAGAAACGTTAACAGTCAAGCATTGCCAACACTGATCGCTTTTAATAATGCATTTCATTTTACCTGCATCTGATTAAACTTTACAGTACTACAAAAGAGAGAACTGTAGGACACTTCTCTCTGATACCAGGGTGCTCAAAGCTCACCCTAGCTTCTATAACAAGGCGCATAGTCGTTGCGCTCAGTGTGACTCATATAGTAATTGCAGTAATTGCACCAGAACTGCTATCCTGGGTTAAAAGGGCCTAGTGTGTGGGTTTGAGTGCTGGAGAAAACAAAACCCTATTCTAGAGAAGTCTGACTGAAGTTAGACTGCCCGAAGGATTGACTGGAGATAAATCTTTTTTTTTTCTTGAGAGCTGAGTGAGTGGATACTGTTTATCGGAGCACAGGTGATGCATTTATCACTGATCTACATGCAATACGTGGGCTCTGTAGACGCAGCCTGTCTTTGCATTGTTGCATAACCCATAAGACAAAGCTGACTGCACCAACAGACCAACACTCCAAAAAGCAAAGCGGAGTAAAGCATCCAGTTTTAGGTCTGAAGCCTAACCTGGAGTTCACTTGATACTAGCAGAGGTGGACACCAGTATCACAGGGTTCCATAACTGCATCACCTAACCTTTATTTTGCAAGCCTCACACAAGATTTGAACCCAGTTGCTCAGAAACTGCCTCTTAGAAATGAGCTGCTATGACAGGCTTCAAGACTTTCCGCTAGATGTAGGAATATTGGTATTAGTGAGATTGACTGATGAGGCTAATTTGGTCAATTACAAAACTTTGAAGCCATGGTTCTTTGGCACCCATGTGAAACAGGAATGGGGCTTCCGTAAAATGTGGTCACAGAATGTTATTGTATGACGAAAGGGCAAACAATGAGACACCACATCTGACTGAAAGGAAGTAGTTAGATTAAAACTCCTGGGCAAAAAAAAAAAATGGCCAAAAACATGGGCCCAAAAACATCAAAATGCCAAATATAAGCTTTTAATCTCCTAAAACGCTTTTTACATTTATCATTTAGCACACACCTTATCAACAGTGATTACAACTAGCACAGTCATTACATGACTGCATTGTGGGCTAAAGCAATAATAAGAAACCTTGTCAAGGACCCAAACAGTTGCAGGTGGCAGAGGTAGGATTTGAACCCTGAACTTCCGTCCATAATAGTCAGAATCCTAAACCACTGCCCCCTACAACTGTCCTGGTTCAGAAGTAAGAAACTAAGAAGTAGTAAAATGCCCTCCTGAGACCTGTGCCACTACTTGGCTTGTAGTCATCTTGTAATAAAGATAAAAATCATGAAAAAATATAAATATCTATATAAAACTCGAACAAACACATGGATGGGGTTCGACATTTCCCAATATATATATATGTCTTTTTTTGTCTTAGAAGGATCAGTCAGACAAATGTAATCTGTAACAGTCGAATCAGGCTCATGTTTTGGGCCTGGTCAGAGTCAGATTTGAACCTAGGGAAAATATTTGTCCTCACATCAGGTTTGTTTCTAGATTATTTGAATTCTGGGGAACACACAGCATTTAAAGGGGCACAGCTCTGACCGAAAGCGCTAGCCACTCAAGCTTTGGAAAGATCGCTGAGCAGATATGTATGATAGGGCGGTTTGCATGTGCTTAGCTCTGCTAAGCAATCCAGGATAAAGTTGATGCTTGTTATTTAGTGGGGGCATTTGTTTTGCTGGGTCTTATGTGCCCCTGCCCCAATTAAACACAGACTCCATCTATCAGCTGTTTTTGAAGCTATTACCACTGAGTGAACAACATAAATTTGGATTTGCCCGTTTGTGGAAGACATTAAATTGGAGTTTCATGGGGTTGTTTATCAGAACATGGCTGTGTTGAAGCGTACAATAGGTTATGTTAAGTTTCTAA
This sequence comes from Ancistrus triradiatus, assembly GCA_025084515.1. Classification (NCBI taxonomy): domain Eukaryota; kingdom Metazoa; phylum Chordata; class Actinopteri; order Siluriformes; family Loricariidae; genus Ancistrus; species Ancistrus triradiatus. The sequence continues at coordinate 35,848 of JAJAGP010002685.1, read as the reverse complement.
GGGCTGTGGGGGACTTTGGTAGCGGTTAAGGTAAGGAACTCTGGACCAGAAGGTCAGGGTTCAAATCCCAACCTCTGCCAAGCGCCCACTGTTGGGTCCTTGAGCAAGATTTTAACCACCAATTGCTTGAATGTAGACTTGTATCCATTGGAAGTCGCTCTGGATAAGGGCGTCTGCTAAATGCTGTAAATGTCAAATGATAGTACTTAATACAGTATCCATTCTACTGCTTGTGGTCGATTCGTCTCAAAATTATGGCCCGTATGAGACAAACCACAAAGCAAAATGGCAATCACTGCGATGCGTTTCTCCTCCAGCTGGATCAGTCTGGTTGATTGTGAGAGGCGCACATGCGCAGTTCGGGTTTCAAAATCACGATCAGGCTACTGGTGGAGGGGGAAACAAAACCAGTAGCGCGACACTAGGAATCAGTTTGGCACAGCAGGTCAAACGCAGATCGCTAAACACTTTGTGAAGCTTTCGAGTCTTCATTGTGGGGATTATTTGTCCGTTTTGACATGGTGGTTGTTTCTAAACACCTGAGAACTCAAAGCGGAGCGGTTATTATGGATGTAGAGCAAGACGGGCTTGTTGAAAGGCTCGGATGTGATGTCGAGCCTTATATATCGGTAATTACCACACCTGGCCGTTTAACTACACGCAGCTCTGTTAAGCTTTTGATTAAACGTCGTTGTTATAACTTCTGTGTTTGTGACGCGCAGTGCACACACTAGACACAAGGGTGTGACCTGTGGCTTGCTCGACTCCGAAGCACAGTTTTTTAAATTATACACACAGAGCTCTGGGATTTGTAGTTTACGTAGTCGCTGTCCGTCATCCTTAAAAGTATTCATAAGTTTCATTTTCTAAAATAACTTATTAGCGCAGGTTGTGGTTTAGTAGTTACTCGAACAGTCGCTTTTAACGATAACGATGACAATTAAACCTCAGCCGCTGTCCACGGTACTTAAACTCCTCTTTAGTTGGGCTTTATTTAGTTTTTTGGGACTTCAACCGGACGGGACTTTTAAAACAAATGACCATCTTTGCTTTTGTAGGCTAATGTAATCGTATCCACTTGTCCTTCTTTCTTCTGTGAGCAGGGGACGCCGCCCTGTCATTAGCATCATGAGGCTTGTGTGTCTTTCTCTGCTCCTACTTTCAGGTAAGTCTTCTAACTCGTAATGTGACATTTATAAAACAATACGCAATACTGAATGTCTGGAAAATGCAATGTTTACAAAAGAACAAAGTAACTTCGGGCTGGAGGGAGAAGGTCAGGTACATTTAACATTGTTCATTTCAAATATCTATTTTGCTTCCTTTCGTCTGTGAAGAATTGACTGGGACAAAAATAAGGAGATATTTATGTCATTATGAGAGATGATTCCCTGATTGATTTCTAGCCTTAATCACGAATGTGTCTTAAAGAGCAATCCAGTGTAAACGTCCGTGAATTCCACTGGATTTAGTCTTTTACATCAATATGTACACATTTTACATTTACAGCATTTAGCAGATGCCCTTATCCAGAGCGACTTACAATCCAAGCAATTGTGGGTTAAGGGGATTGCTCAAGGACAGAAGTGGGATTTGAACCCTGGACCCTTTGGTCCATAGTCTAGTACCTTAACCACTAGGCTACCACAGTGCCAACACGTACAGCCTGATCCACAAATGGCAATTATGAATCACATTTACATTTATGTCATTCAGCAGACGCCCTCATGCAGAGAGACTTACAAGATACAGTCTATCTGTCCAAGCAATGTGGGTTAAGGGGTCTTCAATGAAGACCCTGCTTGGCAGCTTGGCTTAGGTGGGATTGGAACCCTCGATCTTCTGGTCCAGAGTCCAGTACCTTTACTACTAGGCCACCACTACACCTTAGATCACCATATACACCTTATTATTGCTAATAATATCAAGCAATCACTCTTTGGTTATTTCTGTGTGCATGTTCATTATCTTCAGTGCAGCTAAACATGAGCTATAGACTTAGATTTATATTATAACAGCTTCAAGTATTAACGTGCCCTAAAAGGTTTTGACGTTGGGGTGCCTGATATGGATAAAGCATCTTATGCATTCTCATAACAATAGGTATTTTTGCAAGAGTGCAAACGAACAGTAAACTAAACAGATTACCACAGTTCTTTTGCGTAGCATTGAAATCAAGGCTTAGGAACAAACTTCAGAACAAAATGTTTCCAGAATTGCAAAATATCAGACAGTCTTTTATATATTGTTGTAACATAAGCCAATATGCCTTTATGTCTAAATTTGTTCGAAAACCTGATTTAACCCTTTCAGTCCCGAAATGTGTTTTAATGAAGCAAAGATTAAGTAATTACCAAAAATGAAAATGAGAGTGATACGTTACCACGTTATTCACTGCCTTTTAAGACTGCGATTCTCTTCTCTCAAGTGTTGCAAGGGTTCGCTCGTACTAGTTTGTCATTCAGACGTGAGTTAGATGTAAATAAGACAGATTTTTAATTCTTAAGACTGCATTTATTAAAGGAAATGGATGTTGAGGGGATGGACGTCAAACAGCGCATACATGCATGTACTTAGTAACTACAGTAAAGATAGGTAAATAGAACACTGCATAATGTATGAAGTTTTAAGAGGTGTATCACCATATTGATGTCATATTGTGGTACCACCCAGTCATAGCTACTATCTGATAACCACCTCTACTCCAGGTCTAGTTCATTTAAGTCGTACCACATTTAGAAATGCTTAGTTGTCCACGTTACGCCATAGTAAAAAGTACACCCAAACCTGATGAGTTCAGCATTACAGAACACTTCATTTGGCAGACTGTAACTGCCCACATGTTAGTTGTTCCAGTAGTGCAGTGCCTACTGCAGCTAATCTAATTGCAGAATGCTGGGTTCATAATGAAATACCACAGCAACTTGTGCTGTGATCAATTTAGCGAATCCCTGGGTTCAGCATTACGCTCAGCATTTCTGTCTGCCTGCATTCAAGACGAGATGTCATTAGTGTCGGCAGTGTCCGCTTGAGGCTGTGGGTTATGTAAGATGGCCTATATATTTCAGTGGGCTTCGCCATGCTTCAGAGCGCTTTTCACATCAGCGAGATTTGCTCAGGCAGAGGGACATCTAGATTTGAGCCACTGATCCTGAGAAAAGTGTGATAATGGCAGATACACACATGCTATGATGAGTAACTGTTTATTGAACCCTAATCCTCTGAGAACTTTAAAGCTTATTCAGTAAGACAAACACGGCTAAATACTTACGCTCTGCATTATCTATAGTGTTGCATTAATAAGGGTCGGAAAAAGCCATTTAGACAGCAATAAGACAGCTGACGAATTTGAGACACAATCTAGCCAGCAAAATTGTCAGATCTACAGTACTGTGCAAAAGTCTTAGACCACCATTAGATTAGTTGTTTTTGCAACAATATAATGACTAATATAATGACCATATATAACATATTGGGAAAATTTCAAACTTGGAATCATTACTATTCGTTCATATACTGATCTTCATTCAAATCTCTGTGAGTTTTAGCATATCTTAGCGTTTTCATCATATATATATATATATATATATATATATATATATATATATGATGAAATATATAGTTGAAGTGTACCTGTGATGAAAATTACAGACTTCTGTCATCTTTATAAGTAGGAGAACTTGCACATTAAGTGGCTGACTAAATACTTTTTTTGCCCCACTGTACATGTGTGTCTATGTGTATATATATACAATATATATATATATATATATATATATATATATATACACACACACACACACACACACACACACACACACACACACACACACATACACATATATAGATATATATATATATATATATATATATATACACACATACATACCATATATGCATACATATAGTCACATACATACATACGGGTGTGTATGTATATATATATATATATAATATATATATATATTATATATTATATTACACATACACACACGAGAGAGAGAGAGAGAGAGAGAGAGAGAGAGAGAGAGAGAGAGAGAGAGAGAGAGAGAAGTTTTTGGACAAACCTAATTATTGTGCGCTGCTGTTTCAGCAACACTCAATGCAAAGCACATTCATAATATGAAGCATACATTTTTATTTTTACATTATTATTATTATTATTAACCAGAAAATTCACAATGTACTCCTAAACATAATACTGGCAGCTTTAGTACTTCTGCAACATTTCATAAAGGAGGTTTACACAAATAAAGATAGCTTTGTAATAAGATATAATGACTAAAGTCATTAGCAACCCTTAAAACAAACCACTATGGTCTCATTGTGCATCTTGAAAATGTGTTTTTTACATGGTGAGATGAGATTTTTGCCCGCCTATTTAGGCCTGTTTAATCACTTTGTATAGTCAAACATGTGTATGTGGTGGGAAAAAGGTGTACGTGTCTGGACTTGAGTGCCTTACTTACAATGCGAGGACGGGCTGATGAGCGCAGATGGATTTGGCTCTTTCAGGGATACGGACTCATAATGGATAATGATGATATGCTCCAGCTCTCCCTTGACAGATGTCGACTTTAGATTTAATTGACCTGCTTTACAGATGAGCAGATATAATTCTGACAAAGGGAAATAAAAAATGAGGTCTATTTGGGACTTTGGTTTCTTGCAGTAAAGGCACAGATTGCCAGCTTATTATAATAGTGGAATGTAGGATCCCAGTGATAACATTTTGAAGTAGTATAGAGTAATATGGAGAAACACATTGGGGAAATATTATGTTTAAATGGCTTAAGACTATGTGTGACATTGTTATCTCTACAGTCGGTGACCACGTTATTAGAGACACCTGCCCCTTCAAATTAGACACGTGACTCCGGAGTGCAACAGAAAATCAAGTGATAAGTGTCAGTGTGAATCCACATTAACACGGGAAATTGACATTTCAGGCTGGTTTGGTAGGGCTTCCCTAAGCATTGTGGCTGACCAAGTTTGTTCCTTCATGGCAGCTGTTTACCCTATGGCAGAAGGACAGTTTCAGCAGGACAATGCACCATGCCACAGGGGCTGTATAGCGATGGACTAGTTCCAGAAACATGAGTTTTTCTTACTTCCCTGGCCTTCACAGACCCTAGATTTTAATCCTGTAGAACACCTTTGGGATGAGGTCAGTACCTCGGCATGGGTCGATATTCCTGCAGAACGATTTCAACATAGTCAAGTCAGATTTATTTATAAAGTGCTTTTTACAATGGAGCATTGTCTCAAAGCAATTTTACAATTTTAGATTTTGGCTAGATAGGGGTGGGTGATGTGGTAAAAATTGTATATCTCAGTATTTAAAGACGTTTTGACGATACACGATCTTTATCATAATACACGTGATCGCAGACATGCATCAGTAGCCACAGGTTCTTAAAAACTACTATTCAAATATCCCATAAAGTGATTTTATTCACTTCATCCGACTAAACAAGAATAATTACACTCTTTATAAAGAAACATGCAGTTGGTCAGGGTGACGAAATCCTCGATATGCTCATTAAAGCATATCGTCTATCACGGTAACATAATGTATCACGATACGCCAAAGTATCGCCATATTGCCCACCCCTGTTTCAACACCTAGTGGAGTCTATGCCATGACGAATTGCTGCAGTTGTGAAGGCCAAAGGAGGTCCAACGTGCCACTAGATGCGTCTCTGTAATAAAGTGGTAGTAAAGATCATACAGTGATTAAGACTCTTTTCAGCTAAATGTGAGCGACATAACGAAACATTTGTCATGCAGTACACAGGATAGTTTGGGGTTGATCACTCTATAAGAGCAATAAGGGAGCGTGTGCATGTCCTCTGTGATCTCTGGTTCCAGTGCCAGAGTGCAGAGCGGTGTGTGTGGATGCCACCTCAGACAACCAGGCTGTGCAGGGGAAACCCATGAAGCTCACCTGCATCTCGTGCATGAAGAGAGAGGAGATCAGTGCTGAGACCAAGGTCAACTGGTATTACAGACCCGAGCAAGATGCAGATCCCCAGCACGTAAGAGTGTCTCGGTTCACCTACCTGACTTCTTGTATTTATTTATTTATTATTATTGTTACTTTAAGCAGGTTTGAGAGGCTCATCTACTTAATGCTTCCAAGCGTCTCTGAAATGTGTCTTGTTTGAATATGATTTCAGTTTATACCAAATGCTTAACTGTGCATGTTAGAATTCAAACGTGGACTGTGCATACACTTTATTAGGTACACTTTGCTAGTATCGGGTTGGACCCCCTTTTGCATTGAGAACTGCCTTAGTTCTTCATTGCGTAGATTCAGCGAGGTACTGGACACCTTCCTCGGAGAGTTTGGTCCATATTGACATGATAGCGTCACGCAGTTTCTGCAGATTTGTCGGCTGCACATCCCAAAGGAGCTCTACTGGATTGAGATCTGGTGACTGTGGCGGTTTGAGTACAGTGAGCTCACTGTCATGTTCAAGAAACCAGTTTGAGATGATATGAGCTTGGTGTGTTATCCTGCTGGAAGTAGCCAACAGAAGATGGTACACTGTGGTCAAAAGGGATGGACACGGTCAGCAACAATACTCAGCTAGGATGTGCATTTATATGATGGTTAATTGGTATTAAGGGGTCCAAAGTTACCCATTACACCAGTTACACCATTACCACCAGCAGCTTGCGTTCATGTTGTTTACACCAAATTCTGACCCTACCATCCAAATATTTCAACAGAAATAAAGACTCATCAGACCAGGCAACATTTTCCCAATCATCTATTGTTCAATTTTGGTGGGCCTATGCGAATTGTAGCCTCAGTTGCCTGTTTTAAGCTGACAGGAGTAGCACCCGGTGTGGTCTTCTGCAGCTGTAGCCCATCTACTTCAAGGTGTGCATGTTCAGAGAGGCTGTTCTGCATACTTGTTATAACCAGTGGTTATCTGAGTTACTGTTGCCTTTCTATCAGGTCGAACCAGTGTGGTCATTCTCCTCTGGCATCGATAAGGCATTTTCCTCCTTTTCAGACCATTCTCTGTAAAACCTGGAGATGACTGTGTGTAGAAATCCCAGTAGATCAACAGTTTCTAAATACCCCCATTCTGATGGTCGGTTTAAACTTCAGCAGGTCATCTTGAGCATGTCTACTGACCTAAATGCACTGAGTTGCTGCCATGTGATTGGCTGATTATTTATTTGCGTTAACGAGAAGTTGAACAGGTGTACCTAATAAAGTAATAATGTTTTCCAATCAATGGAAACCACTTTGCGCTTGCGTGTCGCCCAAGTGATTTCTTTATTGATTAGATCTACCTTTACGATGGCTGGCCACGGGACATGGGCGGACCGTGGAAGGGCCGTCTGACGTGGAACGGCAGCAAAGATCTGCAGGACGTCTCCATCAGCATCATCAACGTCACCATGAACGACAGCGGCCTGTACGAGTGCGTGGTACACCGCCAGTTTTCCTTCAACATGTACACCCCTTCCTTCGAGAAGCACATCGAGATCAAACTGGTGGTGCACGGGGAAGGTGAGGAAGAGCATTTAGAGCTGAGGGACCATTTATCAGTAGAGTCAGTTTGACTTTATCGTGTGATACCCACATTGTGTTACTGTTATGTCCAATACGTACTTAGTGGGGCCAAAAGTCTGCATTTGTAGTGCATGCCAATTTTGCATGTGTCTTCAATTAATATGGCGATTTTTATTACAACTAATTTAATCAGCTTAACAATTTTACAATTGAATCTTTGAAAAACGGAATTTCGGTGTGTGATACTGATTATATAAAAATATATAATTGATACTTTCTAGGAATTTGTCGATAACGATAATTAAATGTTAGATTGTAAGTATTCAAAAGTTGTTTAAACCCATCTTTCTCAACCGGTTGAACTGGCACTGTGTTTTTCACAATGTACAGTGTTGTGAAAAAGTGTTTGCCCCCTTCCTGATTGCCTTTTCTTTTGCATGTTTGTCACACTTAAGTGTTTCGGAACATCAAACCAATTTAAATATTAGTCAAAATAAACACAAAATGCAGTTTTTAAATGAAGGTGTTTATTATTAAGGGAGAAAAAATTCAAACCTACATGGCCCTGTGTGAAAAAGTGATTGCCCTCTAAACCTAATAACTGGTGAGGCCACCCTTAGCAGCAACAACTGCAGCCAAGCATTTGCCATAACTTGCAATGAGTCTTTTACAGCGTTGTGGAGGAATTTTGGCCACTCATCTTTGCAGAATTGGTGTATGTAAGTAGCCACATTGGAAGGGTTTTCCAGCATGAACGGCCTTTTTAAGGAGATGCCACAGCATCTCAATAGGATTCAGGTCAGGACTTTGACTAGGCCACTCAAGTCTTCATTTTGTTTTCTTCAGCCATTCAGAGGTGGACTTGCTGGTGTGTTTTGGGTCATTGTCCTGCTGCAGAACCCAAGTTCGTTTCAGCCTGAGGTCACGAATAGATGGCCGAACATTCTCCTTCAGGATTTTTTGGTAGACAGCAGAATTCAAAGTTCCATTTATCACAGCAACTCTTCCAGGTCCTGAAGCAGCAAAACCGCCCCAGACCATCACACTACCACCCCCATATTTTACTGTTGCTATAATGTTCTTTTTGCTGAAATGCTGTGTTACTTTTACACCAGATGTAATGGGGACACACCGTCCAAAGAGATCAACTTTTGTCTCGTCAGTCCACAGAATGTTTTCCCAAAAGTCTTGGGGATCATCAAGATGTGTTCTGGAAGAATTGAGATGAGCTTTAATGTTCTTTTTGCTCAGCAGTGGTTTTCGTCTTGGAACTTTTTGCCCAGTCTCTTTCTTATGGTGGAGGCATGAACACTGACCTTAACTGAGTCAAATGAGGCCTGCAGTTCTTTGGATGTTGTTGTGGGGTCTTTTGTGACCTCTTGGATGAGTCGTCGCTGGGCTCTTGGGGTAAATTTGGTCGGCAGGACACTCCAGGGCGGGTTCACCACTGATCCATGTCTTCGCCATTTGTGGATAATGGTTCTCACTGTGGTTCACTGGAGTCCCAAAGCTTTAAAAACGGCTTTATAACCCTTTCCAGACTGATAGATCTCAATTACTTTCTTTCTCAATTATTCCTGAATTTCTTTGGATCTCAGCATGATGTGTAGCTTTTGAGGATCTTTTGGTGTACTTCACTTTGTCTGGCAGGTCCTATTTAAGTGATGTCCTGATTGAGAACAGGTGTGGCAATAATCAGGCCTTTGACTAATATTTAAATTGGTTTAATGTTTCAAAACACTTAAGTGTGACAAACATGCAAAATAATACGAAATCAGGAAGGGGGCAAACACTTTTTCTCACCACTGTAATTGCTGGCATGAACTTTGAGCATCTTAGCTTTCCGTCTTCAAGTGCCCCCATCAATGCTCATTGTGGATTAGGTCAGCTGACTGTGGAGAAAATTCCATGACAGTCTGGTCTTCAATGAGTTGTTGCAAAGCTTTGAGGTGTGATTTGGCTCAGTGTCCTGCTACGGTATGAATCCTTGCCCACAAAGATCCAAACAAGCATTTTTACTAGTGCTCTCAGACTTTTGGCCCCCCAACAGTAGGTACTGTAGGTCTGTTACTATACATGTTTAGACATTTTCTTATATATGGATTCGTTTTGCCCTTCTGTTGTTCATGTTGGTCTGAAATGTTTTCAGGAGATGAGTTTTATCTAACCAACCTGTTACTACTGTCTCTATTTTGAGGGGTAATGTACAGACTCTGGCTTGTATACCGTTCTGTGGATGCCTGCCTTGAGATTGCTGAATGCACAATCACACTTCAATCGAATATACGACACACAGTCTATATTTGCTGCTACGTACTCATGCAACCACAACGCATAACATTTACTCACTTACATTTACAACATTTAGCAGATGCCCTTATCCAGACTTGCAATTGATACAGTCTTCCAATCCAAGCAATTGTGGGTTAAGGGTCTTGCTCAAGGACCCAACAGTGGCAGCTTGGCAGAGTGGGATTTGAACCCTGGACCTTTTGGTCCACAGTCCAGTACCTTAACCACTAGGCTACCACTCGGTTTTTACTCGTTACCAGCGGTTATCTGATGCACAGATAGACCTGTAGTCAAATGTTGGATTGTTTTAGAAGAACAGGCACGTACAGGCATTTCCCAAGCTAACGTGGCTATTCAATATAAAACAAAATATCAAGGTGTGAATCAGATTCTTTCACATGCGCTTGCACTGCTTGTAATTAGCCTTTCAAATGGCAATTCTCAACTTTCTCAGTCTTCCAGCTAATCTTAATGCATAATGGCTTAACGCATTCCATTCGTAAACCCCGCATATCGCCCGCTGTGTTTTTGGCTTCGCTGTACTGCTGAAGACGATAAAGCTGAGAAGTCCCGAGTCATATTCCACTCGCCGCACTTTAGTCCTTTTATGTTTACTGGCACGAGTCATGTCATTGATCATCTGAGTAGAGGTATGCGCTGTTTAATGACGTTCTTTGAAACAAGTCGTTGATGGAAATGGTCGTTGACCAGGCATTACCATAGTCACAGTCTTTTCATGCTGCTGTAATGTAAATATAAAGGATATGTTCACAAGAAAACTGTGTGGAAACAATATATAAATGCATCAGAGATAAAACTAATACATATCATTACCTCCAGGAAATACATAACACCATGGTTCTTCAGTTATAAGCACATGAACAATCGATGGATCGATGGAATATAAACATAAATGAAACCTTCTGCACTGGCTGCACACAACCAAGAGGGAATGAGTCCACTTGAAGAAACCCTACTTTCCAGAACAGGCAAAGCAATATCACCTTTTAAACACTTTAAACCTTTAAGTAGGAAATCCAACGTGGCACTACTAGTAGCAAATGAATCAATAGTCAATTGAATGCTGCTCAGCACTTCTAGGTATATGTAGGTCAAGTCGGCACGGTGCTTGTTGCTTGTAGTCGAACCCCAGTTCTTGACTACCTCAAAATTCGTTGAATTAGTTTGTCAACGCATTTTGACAAGAAAAATTGGCGTTTGCTTGGTGCTCGTCGAACTTGCTTAGAATTGTTTGAAACTCGTTTCATCCGAAACTCGATTCACGATTCAGTACACAGTGATTCAGGTTCTTGCTCATTGAAGATCCCCACTGTGTTTATCATACTTTTACATCTACAGTACTGTATTCGTAGTGCAAATAAGTCCCCATGGGTTCTAAAGAGGTTAGTTAGTTATGAGAGCCGACCAAAAGCAAAACAGGAATTGAATGCTCCAGAACACAGGCTGCAGTTAGCTTGGCAGTTAAGTTAAGCTGAGCTGAGCTTACAAATAGAGTAAGTGTTTTGCTTTTCACTTTCAGTCCATTACTCATTAATTATTATGGTAATTGGTATATTATGGTAGTAAAATTGGTATATTATGGTAGTAAAAATACATGAGCTAAACCTGTTTTAATTGGGCCAGCTGTTTAAAGCTGCAACGTCCAGAGTGATTTTTATTTCCTATTATAATTTGTTATAATTGTCAAGACCTTGGACGTTAGTGTTGTGATGTTGATCTGATGGTCATTAAATGGCGCAAACCTGTATTCCACAAAAGGGTCTGATAGCATATTCGAGCATGGATTGTGGAAACGTATGCATGAGACACAGTGCATTCAAGTACACCCAGAATAGGAGAGAAGCATTTACAATACAGCAAGTGATTGCAGCTTTGCTTTCACATACTATTTCACAGGAAATCACTGAGATATTCTTGGTGTTTTTTTACTATTGGTGCTCTAAGAGTGTTTGCCAGTTTCTACAGACAATGTATTGTTTACTTCCATTTTCAAAATGATACCATGCATGCCGTTCATGATTTTGCCCAGAGTGCTTTGGCCTAGGGGTGGGCAATATGACGATATTGTATTGTATCATGCTAAATGTTATCGTGATAGACAATATGCTTTCCTGAGCATATCGAGGATATCGTCAGTGCCTACAGAACACAGACCAACTGCATGTTCCATCATAAAGAGTGTAATTAGCCCTGTTTTATTTGATGAAGTGCAGCACATGAATCACTTTACTAAGTATAGGATGATATTTGAATAGTCATTTTTAAGAATGGCTACTGCTGCATTTTGTCTGCGATCAAGTATCGTGATAAATATCGTGAAAATGTCTTTAAATATTGCGATTTAGTATTTTGACCATATCGCCCTCCCCTACGCCGCCTTCCGTCCAGGTCCACTGGCTGGAAATCATCCCCCAGCAATGCAAAAGCAACCAGTATCAAGCACTATGATGGACTGGTGCTATAGACACTTGTTAGCATATTGCTGTTGCCACTCTGTGGGGTGCCAGGACTTCAAGTCCCAGCAGTACAAGGTGTCTATAAAGTAAGTTCCACTTGGAAAAATGTATTACCAACCAATGTATATGAGGGACTGTTTTCGGATTTATATGAAGCACAAGGAGCCCTGGTTTTGTCCACATCGATGACGCGACAAGCGTCAACACATGTATTAACCTGTGTTAAAGTGGGACTTTATAGACACCCTGTGCTTCCTGTTCCCGGGATAGGCTCCGGACCTACCGCGACCCTGACCAGGACTAGCAGGGTTAAAATGTAAACGAAAAACAATAGGTGTAGGACAAGGCAGTGCTGTGAATATAACGTAACGATGATATTATTTTCTCGTTACTGTGTGTGTTGCGTCTCAGCGAGACACGACCCCACAGCCTTTTACTCAGAGATCATGATGTACGTGCTGCTGGTGTTCCTCACGTTCTGGCTGCTGGTTGAGATGATCTACTGCTACAGGAAAATCTCCAAATCGGATGAGCAAGCGCAGGACAGCGCGTGAGTATCCAGGGAAAACCGTGTACGCTACGATTCTGAACGTCGCTGAACACTATAGCGTGAGCATTGCCAGATAGTACAGACCAAAAGTATAGTGCTGTGCAAAAGTCTTAGGCCACCATTCGATTAGATATACCATTGTTTTAGCAATGGTATAATGACCAATAGAAATTTTTCTCAGTCTTTTTATTAGAATACAACCAGAAAATATAGAGCATTTGTATGCAGTATTAAAAACTGAAAAAAAAAAACCTTTGAGAAAGCAGCTTCTATAGGCTACAGTGCAAAGTATTTATTGTGACCTTCCTTACAGTTGAGCAACAGCATCATCTGGTAGCTGCATTGGGATGCCAAGTTGACGCTTCTACAGTCTGAAGAAGCTTGTAGGAATATTCATTCTAGAATCAAGATCAGTGGAAAGGAGTATTATGGAGTGATGAATCCTTGGGGATGAAATTATTGGGTTCAATGGTCAACAATATGTTACAAGCTCCCCAGACAAAAATGAGACACCTTGTGTGTCTAAGGTACTAGTAACTTCAGGATCCTGCAGATGGCGTCACATGAGGACAATTGGTCTATACATACCTGTGGGGTGTGCAACGGGATTCATAGATTGAGAAGAGGTGGTACAGGGCAGTGAATGTCTCGTTCGATGTGCGCAAAGCAGATATTAATGATTGGCAAAACGCAGATTGCATTTAGGCGTGCCAAAGGCCATAGTGTGAAGGATGTAGCTGCATTTGCAGGAGTATCAAAGCGTACAGTGGCAAACATCCCAGTCTACAGAAAATTCTCATCAAAATTGTGGCCGAAAGACAAAACAGGGACCACCGGTGTGTTTCAGCTTGTGAATAAAAGTCACTTCGCTTCCAGGCACAAACTGCTTCTAAGAGTCAACTCAGGCCCACAACCAATTGTTACAGTGGGCGCATAGACAGAAATTGCACTGTTTATGACTGGAAAGATGACCCTCGTTTCTGCCTGTATGTGAATGAAGTAGTGTTCATCGATACCTCAGGAAGCCTTCAATGAGGACTGCGTGCAAGGTGTGGTTCAGGCTGGAGGAGGTTCTGTGATGTTCTGGGGGTGTTTTTGAACCACAATGCCTACATTGAGCTGCTGGGGATAAGGTTAGGGTCTGGGTCATTCCTACCACTGTATTCCAAGATGACAATTCTTGCATTCACAGAGCTGCAAATATGACTGATTGGCAGGATGAACATTCAGGAGCAGTCTCATATCTGGACTGGCCCCCAAAATCCCCAGATGTGAATCCTCTTGAAAATGAACTGCGCAACTCTTTGATGCTCTTTGATGTCGCCTACATCCAGAAACTTGTTCAGTCAATGGCTTGTGGAGGTATTACACACTATTACTTATGTTTAGGTGTGTTTCAGTCACGGGCTTATATGGTCATTATACCATTGCTAAAACAACAGATCTGATGGTGGCCTAGGACTTTTGCATAGTACTGTAAAGGGGATGCACTTATTGAACGCATTCTCTGTAATGATCAGTATGACCACCACGTTATGAGTACTTACTGATAAACAAGCCCCCTCCCCAAACACACACACACACACACACGCGCTAATGCAAAACTCTATAGTACTCTAGGTGCATTAGTGAACCTTAAGCATTTAAGTCATGCACTGCAAACAGGAAGCATTACTGGACTCTCCAGTTTTGAACTAATGAAATTCAGCGCCGATTCTAATCCATTTGGCACAGCTGCATCCTTTTTTATACCTTAGCACTTCCAGAATTGGGAGCTTTCAGCCATTGCCCAATGTTTGTTTGTTATTTGTGTTTATTGCCTTTTTGTTAGCGTACTTTTACGTCTATGGAAGCTCTATAACAACAGAACCACCACTCATCCACTCATGGTAGATATATACTACCATTGCAACATATTGGTGGTTCTAATTTTGCACGTAGCTTTTCAAAAGAACCCCAAGTTTAATGGTGCAGTAAAGCTGCACCCTCTTAGATTTTGCCTCTTTTGTTTGTACCCATTTGTCTACAGGACAGACTACCTAGCCATTCCCTCTGAAAATAAAGAGAACCCGGGTCCAGCAGTAACGGAATAAGGGGTTGTCTCACGATACGGTATTTTGAATTTACCTCTCGCTCCATCATGTCATCTCACCCTTAGCCCATCGTGTCTGGCTAACCTCTCCACCTCTGTGTTCTCTCCATCCGTCTGATATGTTCTGACAAGTTGTCGACCTGAAAACAGTTCTTCACTCACAGCTGTCCTCCTCTGTCTAACAGACTGCTTGTTGCCCGACTAGTGCACGCGTTCACTGAGTGTAAACGAGAACCCGAGCACTGCGCAATATCAGCAGTGTTGAATGGAAAGATCGCAGGCTGCTCTCATTCCAAATGTCAGGGTTGTGAATAAGATATGTCTGTACACAGTGGTGTTTGGGAGATTGGGATCCCATTAGAATAAATGATCTACAACACCTCCAGATATTCGCACAAGCCCTATAAATAGATAAAGAGAACCCAATTAAACACGGGAGACAAAAATATTGAAGAAAATGATCCAATATTTCATATGTGAGTGCCAATAGTATAGGATAGGATTAGCAGTTCATTTGAAGGTGAAATTCGAGGCAGGTGTTTTCCATCAATGGGACATCCATTTGGTGCTGTATTTAAAGAATGGGGATCTATCAAGGTATCAGGTCTGATCTTCACAACATGTATGTGGTAGTATATCAGGGCACAATCAAAGCAGATTTCTGAGGACCTCAGAAAACGAGTTGTTGATGCTCATGAGGCAGGGAAAGGTTAGAAAACCATCTCTAAAGAGTTTGGACTCCACCAGTCCACAGTCAGACAGATTGTGTAAAAATGGAGGAGCTTCCAGGAGTGGTCAACCAACAAGGCATGAAATATTCCATGAGGTCACAAAGGAACCCAGAGTAATGTCTAAGCAACTAAAGGCCTCTCTCACATTAATGTTAATGAGCCCACTATCAAAAGAACACCGAACCATAGTGGTGTGCATAGCAGAGTTGCTCGTCTGCAGTTTGTTAAGTGGGTTCTCCTTATCTACTTTTCAGACTAATGTGAATCTCTGCTGTTATTTTAAGCCATATTTCTGCACAAATATAGAACATTTGAAAGAGTTTTAACCACCACTGTACATGATTGCATAAACCAGAGCCCAAACAGGATTTCTTATCTGCTTCCGCAGTTATCTGGCTTTTTAGTGCATCAAGTTCTTTGTCTTCTGTTGATCAGATCTCTAGCTTTGCACTTCAGCAGTGCAAACATGCTCTGAAAGGGTTCGATATGCTTAAATGGACACCACCAGATTTCTGTCTTCCTTTAGGTATCGATAAAACGGACAAAGTTGCATAGGCCCAATTTAAACAGCGCTTGTAGCAGACGAATTGTTAATGTGCAGTGTTGCTGACATTGCTTTCCATTTCAGCTGCTGATGGTTCCTTCTGGGGCTTGAAATGAGGACGGGAGCCGATCGTTGCAGGGATTCGGAAAGCATGATAGCCGCACCGACACAACAGGAAACCGGCCAAAACGAATCCTTGTTGTCTTACTCACCTGACGTGAGGCAGACCCTACACTGAGAAATTATCCCCATCAATCTCTCAGCGATGTTCTACACGCTTAGAGCAAAAAGAGGTCTTGTTTGTGTTTTCTCAGTTTTTGCCTTAGAGGAAATACAAAATCCAAGACATGAAACATAAAAAGCTACCACACTGCCTGTTTATGAGACGTGTAGATCTTCGATATGCCCAAACAGCCTTTTAAATGTGTTTGTATACTTGTGTGGTATGAGGTAGGCCACCATATTTCCTCCACTCTTTTTTAAATACATAATGGTATCTTTCTTGCCAAGTTATCAGTACAGGTATGCGCCGTTTAATGACTGCATTGTCTGCAGTGAAAGAGGTCATTGACGATAGCCACGTAGTCTTTTTATGCTGCTATATGTGAATATAAAGTGTTTTTTTCACAAGAAATCTGCATGCAAATGATACATAAATGCATCAGAGTTACCGCTGAAAACACGAGTGATCGATGAGTGACTGAAACAACTGATAATACTGTTTGATGGAAACCAAAAATGCATTTTGATAGACAGTATTGCAAACAAGTGAATCAGTTATAGGTTACAGAGAACATACAGCTAATGAAGGGACAAAAAAGGACTACTACTTAAATAGGACAGGCACTTACACTTAAACACCATTAACATCTTGTTACAAAGCAGCAGCACAGAGTCATACACAGAAACACAAGTAACTTGCACAAAAAAGTCTCTAAACACATCATGAGTCAGAACAGTCTCTAGTCCAAATATGAGCAAATGAGCAAGTGCAACACAAATCAGGGATGCCAGCTCCCACGACAGAATCAAGCAACCAAATCTATAGAAACAAGCCCAAAAGAAGTGAATTGCCTTAAAAATGAGCCCAAACCAGGCGACCTACTACAATGTGAGACATTGTACTTTACAACTTTACAAGTTGAACAAAACCAACTTGCAGGAATATTGGAGAGAGAGAGAGATGATCAGGGAGCCCAAATAAGCACCTACACATTAGAAACAAGCCCCAAAAACCTTAATCCCGCAACTACCAATATTTGTAAGTGGCTTTATAGAAAAATAAGACAAAAGTCACTAAAAGTAAGCAGACCTGGCTATGGCGACACAAATGAAGAACTCCTGCTCTTAAACTCCCACCTGTGCAGCGTTTATTAGCTCTTTACGGACACAACGTCCGGAGTTAATAGACAGGCGGTATTCATAAAGGTTTGAAGAATCCTCTTAGAGAGCTCCTATCTTAACTTAAAATTTAGCTTAAGAGTGATTCAGAAGCAATCTGAGATCAACTCTGAGCAAGGAGAACACAAAAACTTTTATCTCAGTAAGGAGGCGGGGTCGACCCGATTGTCAGGTATGATGCATTCTTTTGAAGACTGTGATTGGTTGTCACTCCCCTCACTCTCTCTCTCACTCTCTCTCTCTCTCACACAAAAGCACTCAATTAGGGAAATACTATATAGCCTATAATAAGCCTTTGAAATGACAGACATAGGCTGTTCCTGCTTATTTTACACTAATCACTCACGCGTTTATTTGCTTAATTTTTTGACAGTGTGTTTACAATGCTGGTCATTTTTGTATCTTACTTAACTATAGGATAGCCTATGAACTGGAGGAAACGCGGTTGCGCTCTTTTCAGGTATGATTGCTGCCGTGTCTAATCTATTTAACTGGTGGCGTTGGTTCATATGTAACATTCATTTCAAGTGTTACAGCATTGTAGCGCTTGGGTAGGAGATGTGAGCGAATCTCTAATAAGGTCAACCACAAACGTTATTCCTAATCGGTAACATTTGATTAACTCACTGTTATTCAGTGTTTGGAGAACGTTTCTTCCAGAGTTGTCTTTCCAGATTTTTCTCCTCTGCTTAAGAGAACTCATAAACCACCTACAAATCCTCCTCTCTACTCCCAACAGTTTTTCACCTTTAGGGCTTTTATCTTTACTAGGATCTACTCCTAACTCTAAGAGGGAAACACCCACAATTCTAAGATGTGTCGATTTCGTCAATAGGAGCAACTCTTTGTTTGTTCTAATGTATTAGAAATTAAGACCTCGGTCATTAAACAGCGCTTACCTGTATACATGCTTGAGAGTGTGCGAGTTATTGGGAGTGTGGCTCATATGACAGTGTACATGTAACTTAGTGTTTGAGAGACTCTACATAGTAGATAGGACCTTTGTTGAACATTAACAGTCATTCCTTAGCTGCTTGAGTCTCAAAGTATGAAGTAGGAGAACCAGATGAGATTTGAGTTGCTTTAGAGCAGGACTGCACAGAAAGGGTCAGCCTTGCTTTGTTATACATACTAAACCTTGTAATCAGCTGAAAGGGGGGAAGTAACCAAACTGTACTTCCAGCAGGACCAGAGCTGAGCACCTCTGCTATAAATCGTCTATATCCGTGACAACGTGTAGTGAAGTGACTTGTTATTGACTGATTAACAATGCCATGTGAATACTCTGGGAACTCCTGCTCTATAATCAGTACTAAGCTTACTGTGAACATATTTGTGTACATGTACCATGTTTCTGCGTAGAGAGTTAAATGTAGAGAGTTTTTTACATTACCTTGAGCTCATATTTAAGCTATAAACTTTCTGCATAGACAATTCACAAACTGTACGTACACGAGTACTTATCAGTGTGGAGCACATACGGTTACAGTGACGTCAGAAACAATAGCGTAGTTACTTTTTATTCTGCACTATGGCCTCTGGAACTGTTTATATTGCCATTTGCCTTGTTTTATATGACACTGTTTGAATGAGAAGACAATTGGGTTTTTTGCTCCGTCCAGAAAAGATCTCTATATTTCTTGTGAGAGCATTTCATCTACGAATAAAGTAAAGCTGTGAATGCTAAAAACTGATCTGTCTGGATTGTTCTTGTGGTTATTCCAACAGTTTTGTCCTCAACATTGGAGCACACACACCAGCATCTCTGAAAAACAAAGTGCATTTCAAGACTGTCAAAAGGACAGAATATAGTGGATTCCACTGGTTTTCTTTTCTGAGCCCATACCAAGGAACTCTATACGGATCTTTCATATTACATATGAAGACAGGGTGGCCGCTTTATCATTTTCTGGGGATATGGATTAAGATTTTACTGTACCTTAGATTGCCACTCCAATAAAGTAATTTGTTTTAACCAAATCACCTCAATATAAAAGTGTCATTGGATGGTGGACCCAACTGCAAGAGAGACACCACTGGTTTCAGCCACAAGGGAGCCCCAGAGGATAAAACCAGCTTGTTCAGAGGTCATGGTTATTAAATTTAGTATATGTATGTATTGGCCGTTTAACAATATGTTATCAACATCCATTTGCTTAAACAGCAACTTAATTATAATAGGAAATAATCTTCTGTCTGGCCAAGTTCAGAGGGCCAAAATAAGAAAAACTTACTTGCAACTCCAGTCTTTGGTGGTGTGTTAGATGTGCTTTCATAAATGAATGTCAGATTCAACAGTCAGATTATGAGGAGACAGTACTCCACAAATTAAAAAGAGGACCATGCTCATATAATACAATCTTCTGTTTGGGCAAGTCCAGAGGGGCAGAATAAGAAAACATGACCAGTAAAATTACTTGTAATTCCAGTCTATGTTGGTGTTAGATATATCTTCATAAATGAGTGTCAGATTCAACAGACTATTTAATAATGAGGAGACAGAACTCCACAAATTAAACAAAATGGACAGTTATCTTGCATGTTGGGCCATGTTCAGACTGAATCGCCATCTACAGGCGCCATAATGTTACTGGAGCCATTTAAGGTGGACCGGAAAAAGCGAAATAAAAAAAACATTCAGCCTCGTATAAAAGTCTGTATTTATAGCAAGCTCTAAGAAAGCGTTCATAGTGAAAGTGAATAAGTATTCATTGGAATTGCAGGGCTGAACCAGAGTTGCCAAGTCCCCGGCTTATGTTTCTGTTAAGTCGCTTATATAACTATTGGTAATGGCGGGTTGCGGTTTTTTAGCTTGTTTCTAAAGTGTAGTTGCTTAGGTTTGCTCCCTGATCCCTAGACCTGTCAAACAAACCGTGTGCATATATCCAAAGAACAACAGTGTACAGAGATTAATTAAACTATGCTCAGCTGCCATGATGACTGAATGTGCTGCTCCATCTTTCTTTTATTTAGTAACTCACAAAAGCAAAAGGGGTCTGAAAAGTCACTAAATATAGCGACAAAATCCTCAAGTTGGCAACACTGCACTGATCTGGAGTAGCTTTCCCTGAAGTGGGCTATCGCTGATAAAATTACTTGGCTAGTTCATTATATGCAACGTCTTTGATTTTTTTATTATTTTATTCATTCCTCATTTTTATTTACCAGTTGGTTTTGTTCAGTGTCTTCAGAGTTAAAATGAAACAGGTAAAATTGCAAGTTACAGTAATTTTAAAATTGTTGCTTTTGAAACGCAAAATACATTCATGAAAGGGACTGTGGTAGCCTAGCGGTTAAAGTACTGGACTATGGACCAAAAGGTCCAGGGTTCAAATACCACCTCTGCCAAGCAGCCACAGTTGGGTCCTTGAGCAAGGCCCTTAACCCACAATTGCTTGGATTGTAAGACTGTATCAGTTGTAAGTTCCTCTGGATAAGGGCGTCTGCTAAATGCTGTAAATGTAAATATATAAACTAAACAATAAGTCTCTATTTCACATTGTGGTCTCGCGAGATCTGGCAACACTGAGCTATAATAATATCAAAAATATCTGTTGGTTTGTTCTGGATATTTGATGATATTGTGACTATGACTGAGAAGGTCACACTTACTATCTTGTTACTGAAATTTTTTTTTTAGATGTTATTTGTTTAATGTAAAAAAAGCATTTTGTGGTAAATCATTAGAATGTGCTCAGTGTCCCTAACGCTATTAGTATGGATGCCATGTGGCTACATTTTATGGATTTGCTCATTCTGTGCTGAAAACTCTGAAAACCCGTTGCAGTAACAATAAGGGGAGAAACAATGTAAAAATGAGGTGAATATCTTCAACATTAAAAAACTGGCATTTAAACAAATACATGTACCTTGAAACGCGTTGTTATAAGCGCATTACTGTACTGACCACTAGAGGGCAGGATTGTCTTTTAGAAAATTTGTGAAATAAAAGAAGAGCGTTTTCAGGGAACAAACATTACGTTTCTGCATATCCATATTTTGTAAGCTGACACGAAGAAAGGCGGGAAATTAATCTATAGCTGGAGTTCCAAAATGGTGCCTGCCAATGAGAAAACCAAAATGGCATACACAAACAATGACAGAATTATAATCAACAAATGGTTTTCCCAGTCTCCCAACTCAACCTAGAACAAGGAGACACCTGAGATTACAATAAGCACTGGTGCCCCATAGAGACGAGTGTTTTCATTGGACACAGTCATTGGATGAGTTTGCTTAAAATGGGAAGTTGATTTAGCTTAGAGCTGAATATCTTCACCTTGGTAGAAAACTGAGTTTAGACAAACGCTTCTTTGCCAGCCATAACAGTTCCTCTCTATGTTCCCCAGCTGCTCCCGTTGGGGGGCCTCCCCATTTGTCTGGGCTTGGAACCAGCACTAGCAGTACACCCCCGGTGGTTCGGGTCTTTCCCGTAACACAATAACACACCACTTGACCTTCATGTTGCAAGGCCCACCCAGATTTGAACCCAGACCCTCTGACACTGCAGGTTCCAGCAACTGGAACTACCCACAGAGTCATTGAGGCTGCCTTCGCCAGCCATATCCTGGAGAAACTGGAGTGACCAATTATAATCCATTTTATTTCGGTTCAAGGGAGAACATGTGTAGGTATATTTAATACTTCAATTAGGCAGTACTATGAACGTGAAAGTAATGCTGTCACACTATAAGTCAGCCTCAACAATAAAGCAATAAAGCCAGAGACCCAGAAACAGTGTTATAAGCGCTTTACTGTATTCACCACTAGGGGGCAGTACAGTCTTACAAAATTGTCTTACGCAAAGATCGAGCACTCCAGTCAAATAAAGAAAGAACATGTGCCAGTAACAAACTCTAAATATATGCACATCCGTTTTCGTAAGGTCTCAAGTTCGTTGGGATTTGTAGAAACGTCATATTTACATTTGCTCCCCGTCTCAAAATAACGCTAGAAAAAAACGCTACTTCGGAGCAGAGCTGGCATTTTAGGAATATGTCTGCAATATATTTCAGTCCTCTAGGGATGTGGACATACAACTCCTGCCGACATGGTTGTACAACCAAAGTCTGGTTTATAAGGTGTGCCTTGCAAAAGATAGTCATTTTCATATTTTAACCCCACTTTTCTTGGTCGGGATGCAGGCATAAGCATGCTCTGGAGGGGATGCCAGTCCATTTTAGCGCAGGAAAAGGTTGCTGTTGCATCACCGGAGGATCATCACCCATCTGTATGTCATGCCTGATTCAAACCCAGGTCTTCAGTGTGGGCCAGCACTTTACACCGTCATGCCACCCGAGCGGTTTGTTTTACCATCCCAATTTGATTTCATGCTTTATCTGGTGTTGATTTTCAGCAGTACTATCTTACATCAATGGTAATGACTGACCTGTTGAGTGATTTCCTGGCTCCATGTGCAGCCCACATGCACTAACTGTATGGTAACCATTAATACTTGTGCAATTTGGCACAGCCTGTGATTTCTGTTGGCATGCAATCAAAGCCCTGTTCACTTCTTGATGGGACACACTGATTTACTGCTGGCCTTCCTACCAGAGCCACTATATTACATGGGTCTCTCAAAATGTTTAGCCCAAAATGATGGTACAGCCCACTGTAGTACTCATGTGCTAAATTATGTGACATCTACAACTGCACATTCCCCCAAACTTCGTTTTAACAGCCACACTTCACATAGGCCATTTGCTTTCCACTACTAACAGCCTCACTGCTCAGTTAAAGCTTAACCTGGGCCTAAAAGGAGCACATTTTCTTGTCTTTGATTCACCCATTGCTACCACTGGAAGTGATTTCTAAATTAAAGTATTTAAATTATGAATTTGCATTTAGTAAATGCTCTTACCTAGAGCGATTTGCAACTGACACCACGAGTGCGTTTACGTGCACTTAATAATCCAATAACGGCAGAAAATCAGATTTTGTTAGTATTCTGATCAATGTGTTTACATGCACTTGGGTTTTTAGATAATAGGAACACTCTGGGTTTACATGACTCGGGCAATAAGCGGATTTCTACTTTGCCAATAATCTCACAGAAGGATGTGACGTAAACTTTTATTACATTTTATTGAAGAGCTTTTTAAAAGTGTCTCCATTTTAATGTTTCCTATCATCAAGAACATTTAAGTTTTTCATATCCTTGAGCATATACTACATTTCAGACTTTCCCAAAAAGTGTTTGGTAGCCATTTTGTAGGCGCTGCGTTTAATTACAGGACTGCCAGGTCCCGTGAGAGAAACACGCCACCAGGTCTATGGAAACAAGCACAAAAGAAGCGAATTGGCTGAATATTTGTAACCGTCTTAATAAATAAACAAGTCACTTCGAGTAAGCAGACCTGGCAGAGTAAGGATATACATGCACTGAGAAAACCAATTACTGAGGTAAAAGACTCTATCAGATTTTAGGCCTCAATCCGATATAAGAAATTAGAGTATGCTGTTTACCTGACCACTTCAATAATTGGATAACTTCAGAAAAATGATTACAATCAGATTAGAGTGCATGTAAACACATTCAGCCTTTCATTCCAAGCAATTGTGGGTTAAGAGATTTGCTCAAGAATCCAAGTGGGAGTAGTTCAGCTTTTGAGATTTGAACCCTCGACTTTCTGGTTCATAGTCTAGGACAATATCTCAAACTTGCTTGTGTTACATGATACTCTAAATGTTGGTACATAGAACCTGTATTTAAATCAGCAACCACAAATTTGTCTAAATCAGAAGCTTCCACTCTGGCACTACTAATCCAGATAAGGTTTGAAACTCTGTAGACCAAGAGTTAGAAACTCAATAGAGACGCAATTTACAAACTCTCTTATTCTCCGTTTGTTGGAGTGAACTGAACATGGGGAAACATTTGTAAAAGAGTGATGCTCAGCCATCGTGCATTTCCATCACCCTAAGCGCAGTCTTCGTGAGGTATTGGATTGTGCTTATAATTTTTAAAATGAGTTTTCTCAATCTAACCAGTCTACATTGCCACACAGTTAGGCTGAATTCCCTCGCATGGTTCTGCAGGCGTGTAATTCTCATTATGAGGTCTTGCCCAGCTCCGTGAGGTAAATCTCACCTACAATACATCCAAGCAAACCACTTAACTGGTTTTCGCAGAAGTAGTCCATCACATATAAAACACACAAGGTGATCATACAGTATGCTCCACTTGAGCCTCCTAAACAACACGGACTCGGGTGTGTAAGTGAAAATTACCTCCATTGACCCTCGGCACAGCTCAGAGATTAGATGCCTGTTTAGGGAAAGCTTTGTATCGTTCGTTCACTGTCCCATGGGGGCAATTCAGCAAGGCTGATTTGAACTGCAATCAGTTCGCTCTGCGCCCTCCACGCCCCCGAGGCTGAGAATGATGAAGACAATAAAACAATAAGAATCCTGATTCCATTCTTCAACCTCTGGGAGGCTGCTGACAACTGAATTGAATCCCTATGATCTGCAGCTGGGTTTCTCACACTATACCCCGTTGCCGCGTACCATGTCCGAACATGATTGTACCTCCTGCCCACTCCTCTGCTGGCCTGCGCTCACACTGTGCTTAAACGTTCTAGGGCCGAGCATGCTTATGTCATCACAATACTACTGTTTATTATGGTTGTATTTACTTTGTCAGACATCCTACCCTGCACAAAATCATTTCATAGAGGACCGGGCGGCAGGGTGGATCAGTGGGTGGCACCGCTGCCTCACAGCAAGAAGGTCCTGGGTTAAATCCCAGGGTGGAGCGGCCTGGGTCCTTCCTGTGTCCATGTGGGTTTTCTCTGGGTGCTCCGGTTTCCTCCCACAATCCAAAGACGTGTGTTAGGTTAACTAATTAAGCTAAATTGGCACTGACTTGAGTGTATACAGTGGGGCAAAAAAGTATTTAGTCAGTCACTGATTGTGCAAGTTCTCCGACTTAGAAAGATGAGAGAGGTCTGTACTTTTCATCATAGGTACACTTCAACTATGAGAGACAAAATGAGAAAAAAAAAATCCAGGAAATCACAGTTGTAGGATGTTTTAAAAAAATTTAATTGTAAATCATGGTGGAAAATAAGTATTTGGGTCACCCACAAACAAGGAAGATTTTCTGGCTCTCACAGACCTCGTCCTGTAACTTCTTCTTTAAGAAGCTCTTCTGTTCTCCACTCGGTACCTGTATTAATGGCACCTGTTTGACCTTGTTATCTGTATTAAAAGACACCTGTCCACCCACAGCCTCAAACAGTCAGACTCCAACTCACCACCATGGTCAAGACAAAGGGCTGTCGAAGGAACACCAGGAAGAAAATTTGTAGACCTGCACCAGGCCTGGGAGGAGTGAATCTACAACAGGCAAAGCAGGTTGCCTGTGAATAAATCAACTGTGGGAGCAATTGTAAGACATACAAGGCCACTGATGTTCTCCCACGATCTGGGGGCTCCACGCAAGATCTCATCCGTGGGGTTCAAATGATCATGAGAACGGTGAGCAAAAAATCCCAGAACTTCACGAGGGACCTGGTGAATGACGTGTCAGAGAGCTGGGGACCAAAGTAACAAGGCTACCATCAGTAACACACTTACACCAAGAGGGGACTCAGATCCTGCAGTGCCAGGAGTGCCCACCTGCTTAAGCCAGGACATGTCCAGGCCCATCTGAAGTTTGTCAGAGAGCATATGGATGATCCAGAAGAGGATTAGGAGAATATCATGTGGTCAAATGAAACTAAAATTAGACTTTTTGGTAAAAACTGAACTCGCCCGTGTTTTGGAGGAAGAAGAATTTCGAGAGTAGCGCCATACCTACTGTGAAGCATGGGGGTGGAAACATCATGCTTTGGGGCTGTTTTTCTGCAGAGGGGACAGGACGACTGATCCGTGTTTAAGGGAAGAATGAACGTGGCCATGTTATCGTTTTAAATTTTAAGCCAAAACCTCCTTCCATCAGTGACAGCATTGAAAGATGGAACGTAGCTGGGTCTTCCAGAATGACAATGATCCCAAAACACACTGCTCGGGGAGCCAATGAAGGAGTTGGCTCCGTAAAAAGCATTTCAAGGTTCCTACAGTGGGCCTAGCCAGTCTCCAGACCTCAACCCACATAGAACATTTGTGGAGGGAGTTGAAAGGTCCGTGTGTGACCCCAAAAACATCAATGCTTCTAGAGAAGATCTGCATGGAGGAATGGGGCCCCCAAAAATACCAGCTACAGTGTCTGAAAACCTGGTGAAGACTTACAGGAAAACGTTTTGACCTTTGTTCATTGATTTGCCAACAAAGGTTATGTTACAAAAGTATTGAGTTGAACCAAATTTATGAGACCAAATACAATTAATTTCCACCAATAATTTACAATTAAATATTTTTTTAAATCCTACAATAAGTATTTTCCTGGATTTTTTTTTTTTTTTCCCATTTTGTCTCTCATAGTTGAAGTGTACCTATGATGAAAATTACAGACCTCTCTCAATCTTCTAAGTAGTAGAGAAACTTGTTGCACAATCCAGTGATTGACTAAATACTTTTTTGCCCCACTGTCTGTATATATTTCACTAGTCTTGGTTTAACCAATGCAAGCCACTTTCAATTACAGTCTTTAAGCTCCTAGAGTAGCTCCCCCTTAACAGCTAGTTTCAAGCCATTTAACGACCACTGCCAATAGATAAGTCACTGTTGCAAAACCCTTGCCACTGAGCAACACTGTCATTATTTTTTACCACCCTATCAAGCAGGGATACACTTTAGTGAACCACTCTGCACAACACATGGACAGCATGGACAAAATTGATGGACAGCGAAAGAGGCAAGATAGACTGTAAAAAGCCCCGACCACAGAGAAAGAAACCTCATACGCCTAACAAGCACAAACAAGGAAAAAAAAAAAAATAAATAAATCAGGGATTGCTCTTTTGTCACCCTCTCAACTGTGGTGTGTGTGGTGTGTGTGTGTTGTGGTGTGGGTGTGTTGTGCTGTGTTGTGTGTGTGTGTGTGTTTCACTCTCGCTCAGAGGAGAGGGAGGGATATGAAAAAGAAAACGTTGTGCTGACAAATGGCTACCATTAGCATTTCCTCTAATTGTACTACAGATAGTCCCCGTTTTATGATGAGGATGCGTTCTTTCAAATCCATCGTAAACTAAATTTATAGTAATCTGGGAGGTTTAATATATAAGGTATATATTATAGCGTACCCTACTTAAACATGCTTAAAACACATTAACCTACAGTTGGGCAAAACCATTAACTTAAAGCTTATTTTATAGTAAAGTATTGAATATCTCGTGTAATTTATTAAATAATGTATTGAAAGTGAAAATCAAAAACGATTACACGACCATGGCTTTTCCTCACTACATTTCCCAGTGCTCCTCACTCCCGCCATGAGACTCCCTACGTCATGCATTGTTGATTTCCTCATTTAGCATGGTGGAAGAGTTTTAAAAATTAAATATTCAGAGTATGGTTTCTGCTGATTGTGTATTTGTGTGTTATCGGATTCCCATCATAAAGTCAAAATATTGTAAATCGGACCATCGGAAAATGGGAACTACCTGTACTTCACAAAGCCCCGCCCCTTCAGGTCACCAGGCAGTAATGCTATTCCAGTAGCGAATTCCATTGAAATGAATGTCTAGTTTGACTGCAGCTTTCTTGGTCTACATGTACTGTATATGGTATGCAACACTTGGAGCAATGTTTCAGTCCAGTGCATCAAAGGGCTCAGCAGCAATAGGTTCAGATGGAATTAATGTCATACTTGTCTTTTCCCCCCTTTCCCCACCTTCTCTTATCCGCTGCTCCCTTTTTTCCCCCCTTCCCTTTATCCTTCTCTCTCCCCCCCCCTCCCCCTCTCTTTTCCTCCCTTTCCCCCCCCCTCTCCCCCCTTACCTTTCTTTTCTCTCCCTATCCTTTCCCTTCCCCTTTAGTGTTCAGATGGAATTATTCCATACTGTCTAAACCTTAAAAACAACCCTTAGCTTGACTCAAAATCCAGATCCCAAAGCCAAAAGTTTAATAACTAACTGTAGTTCAGTTCATGACCAGCAGTTGTTTACTCTGTGACGTATACTAATTTACCGTTTCTGAGTACAAGGTCTGCCAATGAGCAAGACTCTTACAGTCAGCTGTGAGTCCACTGAACATGTAGCTTTTTTTTTCACTAAGAAATTGAACTCGTATAAATAACCCTATTCTATTCATTTACCGTCTCATATACGTTTGCCTGAAATAAGGATTTCAGCTCTGCAGCTCTGTTCTGGTGTTAATGAGTACCGAAATGGAGCTGATCAGTTCCATTCATTGCCATCCTGAGTAAGGTCCCAATTTGCCAGACTGGTCTACGGTCAGACAAAGAGCTGAAAAGCACACGACTGCCTATGCGTGACAGTCAAGTGGGCTTTGCAGCATGTGGTTGACGCCTGGAGTGAGTGTGTAAACCAGAGCTAAATTAATTAAGTCAAGCTGTGAACGTTTTTAGTGGATGGAAATTGAGTTTTAATTTTAAACATCTTTTCCACCCATCAATGGGTTTTTAAAAAGCCATTAAGTGTCAGGTCTGGAGCTTCCGCCTACAGTGTTTAAAAAAACCAGTGAGAGAATAATGGAACGTTTTTTTTTGCAGTGGTAGTTGCATGGGTTTAATAATGCTGTGAAGCTGTCAGTGCTGTCACGTCATAGCTCCAGAGATCCCTGTTTCAATTCCTTCATCTGTGTATAGTTTGCATGTTCTCCCGTGTCTGCATGGGTTTCCTCTGGATATTCCAGATTCTTCTCATGGTCCAAGAACATGGGTCGGTTAGCTATGGTAAACTAAGTGTCCCTATGTGAGTGTGTGCTCCCTGCCTCGTCTACCATCAGTTTCCAATAAGCCTGCTTAATTAGGTAGGATAATGAAGGGGTGCTTACTAAGGGTGCACTTGTGACTTGTAGTTCAGTTCACTCAGTCCAGACCAAAGCAGAAAATGATACGTTGTCACATTTGTCTTGAAAACAAAAAACTATGAATTTAGTTCATACAACCACAAGGAAAAAAGTAATGTCATGGTACTTATACCTTATACCTTCAATAGACCTCAGTGTGAACCTGATTAGCAGTCCAGATCCTTGATATTAAAGACATTCCATAGTTCCATAAGGGATTTTGGGACATGAATCTATACTTCATCAGCAACATTAACACAAACCAAACAAAGTTTTATAGACTGTGAAGTAAAAAAAAAAGTAAAATGCACTTTTCAATTTAGCTGTAATAGGGAATGTGACGCAGAATCAATATTATATTAAAAGTTGGACACTAAGAAGACAAAAACCCAACCACAGACCATGCTCCTTAAGATGCCAATTTACGCTGAAAGAATTTTCAGCATATACGTTGAGGAAAGTATTCTGATTCATAGCTGCTTATTTCTCTTTCTGTAGGATCGATTTAGATTTTGGAAATGACCCGTCTGGACTTTGTGTCTACGTGGTCAGCAGGACTTTATCCCTTGGAACGTGAGTACTCATTTGGTCATAGGATGAACCTTTAACACAAGCATTTGCCTCTGAGGCCAAAAATGATCATGTCTTAGATGTGTTAAGTACTATTATTTAGGCAATTAGACAGACAGACATAGATAGATGGATGGATAGATGGATGGATGGATGGATGGATGGATGGATGGGTGGATGGGTGGATGGGTGGATGGGTGGGTGGATGGGTGGGTGGATGGATGGATGGATGGATGGATGGATGGAACGATAGATAGCTAGATAGATAGATCTAGACTGCCCAAGGAGGTTGGGTCCCTTTTTCAGTCTTGGTCCTCCCAAGGTTTCATCCTCATCACATTTTCGGGAGTTTTTCCTTGCCTCTGTCACCTTATGCTTATTCAGTTGGGGCTTTGGGAGCAGTCTTGAGGGAATACACAAAGCTCTACAGAAATAAATCTGACTAACGTTGACTATTAACCCGCATGTGTCATTTGCAGTGTTCCCACAGTACGTTCCAGATGTAACCTGATCAGGACTGAGCGGTTGTGGAATATAAACGAATGAACGGACAGTTAAATCCATTTAACTATGAGCTCTTTGTGGCTGCCTTGAACCATTAATGTGATTTGTGTATTCATTTGTATCTATTATAATCTGCTGTGGTTGCAGAAGTGTAATAATTGTAACATGAAATTATGCCTATTAATCTGGTAATGCAACTCTCATCCCAGGATCCATGATGTTGCAAATTTCAAAAGCGATTTACTTAAAATCATTAGTGGTCCGAGTTTATGTGGTCTGGGGACTGTGGTGGTCTTTTGGCTGACCAGCAGTTCCAAGGCTCAAATCCTAGCACTGTTGTGTCCAGACTATTGGGTTCTTCAGAAGTGCCTTCAACCCACAGCTGTTTGGATTGCATTTTGTAAAGAGTTGTATTGTATTAGTTATAGGCTGTCTGTATCAATGCTGGAAATAGTAGTACATGTTCTGGCAAATGGTTGCCATAGATTTGGCAATTATGCCATAAAGATAATATCTTTCATTCGATTTTTTTTTTCATGACATTATTTATACAATCAGATTATAAACACATTATAACCTTGGGAACACCATGAGTATGCATAGGATGTGACATACGATGTCATTCATAATATAAAGCACACATTTCTGGATTCTCCATAGAAAAACAGTGGTAGTAGTAGAACGGGTTGTACTGATACCCCAGAGACTCTCAACATGACACACTTATAGTTTTCCACTTCCAACAAGTCGGTACAACTTTCTGCCCTGCTGTGCCAAAGAGAATTGGTTTGCCAACTTTGATTGAACTGACTTGTACCGAGCCTTGATTTCAACCCCATCAGACACCTTGAAAATGCACTGGAGTGCCAAAAGTGAGGGCTAGTACAACATCAGCAGCCAACCCTACAGTCACGTTCCAAAATCTAGTGGAAAGCCCTTTTAGAAGAACAAAGGCTGTTGCAGATGTAGGGGGCAAACTCCATACTCCCCATGTTTTGGGTGGTAATAATTTGGGTGTCCACAAACTTTTGGCTTACTTTTGAATACTTCGTGTATTACATAAACGCACAAGAGCAACTCTTTTTCTCCATGTATTTTAGTCCAAGAAAAATGTTTCAAGTCTAGCAAGAATCAACAGGGTGACGTTTCAAGTGGAGTTTCTTTAAAAAAGAAAACTAATTAAAAGAAAGTCATTTGAAACTGAATGAAGTGTTAATCCATTTTAAGCATGATATTAATTAACTATGGTTTAGTAAACTTTATTATTACATTAATGCCGGATCAGAGTGGAATTTCATGCCTTATGCCTAGGTTTCCTTTATTCCTTACATATATTAAACGTGAGCTTTCATTTGCCCTAAGCCAGGACAGAACCGTATGGCAGTGTCACACTTTCCTGCCGAGATGTGCTGCCGCAGTGCCGTGACTGATTTTAGTGCTACACTGATGACCAGGTGTTCATTATACTAACAATAGACCAAAGACGTCACCGCGTGCTTCAGTCTGCCCTGCTCCTTCAACATTCATTACCAATGCTGCTGAAAAGCCTGTTGTGTTAATGTTCTTTTTGTTTAAAGCATGCCCTAATCAACAATAGCCTAGATTTTAAATACAGATGAATGAGATTATCGATATGAGAAAATGAGCTTGAGTGGAACATTCAGGGGGCCGGAATCGTCAAGCTTGACAGAGGCATGCGTGTGTAGGTGCATGTCCTTGTCATCAGGTCAGATCATATCGATACAAGCTGCACACCATGGCCAAAAGTTCGGGACACCGAAACATCAACTCCTGTTCTTGAACATCTCATTCCAAAACCAGGGGCATTAATGACTTTCCACAGCCTTTGCTCTTAAAAAGCTTACAGAATCAGAATTACTGCCAAAAGTTTTCCCATACATGGAATTTGTCTTTTTGTTGTTTTTTTCTTTGGTGGGAGGTTTTGGTCAGGGTTGACCACAGTCTCTTGCCAGAGGGGAGTAGTCCAAAGAGTTTATGTCCGGGGTGGGAGGGATCAGCCATAATCTTTCCTGCTCACCTCAGTGTCATGGAGGCGTGTAGGTCCGAGAGAGATGGTAGAATCAGCTTCACACTTACATTATTTAGAAGACACCCTTATTAAGAGTGACTTACAACTAATACAGTCTCATAATTCAAGCAACTGTGGGTTAAGGGTCTTGCCCAAGGACCCAACAGTGGAAGCCTGGCAGATGTGTTAACATGATATCCACAGTGGCAGGCACTTTGGAACATGATGTCCAGAAGGTGAGTTTGGGCAGCGCTACAGGTTGGCATTCCACGTCATCCTAAATGTGTTGGATGGATTTGAGTTCAAGTCTTCTACACCAAACTTAACACTGCTTATTGTTATTTATTTTAACAATTGCCTTTGATGCTATAGCTTTATATTCTCCATTTTATTACACTCTTCTTAATATTACAGTCTCTCTAAATTATTAGCCTACATATCATTATATTTAAATTATTATATATTTAAATGTTCTGTCTGATAATAAATATTTAGCTTCTGTTTATTTAAACTATTTCTATAAACGTATTTATTAGATAACCTAGTTTAATTCTTACATATATCATCTAAGCCACACAAGGAGGATGGGTCCACTTTTTGAGCC
The DNA here is from genome assembly GCA_025084515.1 of Ancistrus triradiatus. Classification (NCBI taxonomy): domain Eukaryota; kingdom Metazoa; phylum Chordata; class Actinopteri; order Siluriformes; family Loricariidae; genus Ancistrus; species Ancistrus triradiatus. The sequence continues at coordinate 2,601 of JAJAGP010002685.1, read as the reverse complement.
TTGGTCCTCCCAAGCTTTCTTCCTTATAACATTTAGGGGGTTTTCTTTGCCACTGTCACCATAGGATTGCTCAATTGGGATTGGCCGTAGATAATAGAAGATCATCTAAAATTGTAAAGCTGCTTTGAGACAATGCTCCATTTTAAAAAGTGCTATAGGAATAAATCTGACTTGACTGTTTATGGACTCCACTTTATGGCCATTAACCTGTTCTGTCCTGCCTCATGACTGAGCTGTTGTTGTCCATGCATTTATTTGGTTTAATGCACATGGTAGCAATGGATCTGATTGATTAGCTGAGCTCATTGAGTAGATGGGTGAGCACCTTTAGATTAGATATACCATTGTTGTAGCAATGGCATTATGACCATATAGAATTATTTCTCAGTCTCTTTATGAGAATACAACCGGAACAATTTGAAATTTGTAACAGTATTAGAAAATCGAAAAAAAAAAAAACCCCAGCACAAAACAGCTTCTATAGACTACATTGGCAAGCATTTAGTATGATTACACTTGAGCAATAGCAGCGTCATGGGGATGCCAAGCTGACCCTTCTACAGTCTGAAGAAGCTTGATCAGGAGTGGTCTTTTTGGAAGTATAGCCAAGAAACCACTTTTTCAGAAGGGGAACAGGGTGAAAAGGCTAAGATAATAAAACTCTGAAGTGAACATCAGTGGAAAAGAGTATGAAGTGATGAATCCAAGTATGAAATTTTTGGGTCCAATTGACAATAATTAATAATAATAAATTGATAATGTGTAATATATGGTCATTATATTATTGCTAAAACAAGAACTCTAATGGTGGACTTTTGCACAATACTCTATGTCGCCACATCATATGTTCGTGTTTGGAATGACACCAGTAAGAAGTTCTATATGGTAAAAGCAAATGTTTATGCTCCAAGATCAAAACACACTAACATGGTGTCTAAGTGGGATAATATAATGTTGGTCTATTACAAGATAATAACAGCATCTGTCAAACAGCACATGGTGAGACTCAGGTACTTGAATTCATTCTAGTTGTAACAAACACATAAGCGAGGCATTTGAAATATTGCTTTGTTCAGTCAGACATTGTGCTTAATGTCTAGCTTAATTTATGAGGTAAGAAAAAATCTCATTCAGAGAATGTTACATCTGTCTTTCCAAACTTTAATGGACACCCTGGTTTTCTGTGGAACATATTCTCCCCTATCAGCCGGCAGGAACAGAAGGGCACTGTGGATCTGTGCTGGGCTGCTCTGGCTCACCGGATTTGTCTTAAAACCCAACTGGCTGTGCGTTCACCCTCACAGCATACTGAACTAAATAGACTGGGATTCAGAGGATGTTTGATAGCTCAGGCCTGTTCTTTAAGCTGACAGCTGGTCTCATCTGGATTCATCTCTTGAAAGACCTTGTCTCGCCACTCTGGCTGTCACCGAGTCTGGCCTGCTGCTGCATTTTGGGGACCGACATGTTCTGACGCTTCACAGTGCTTCAGTTCATAGCCTTGAGCTACCTTTTAATTACACAGATGAATCCAATACAAAACATTTGGTTGATAAAAATGCACGCACACAGACATGTTTAACAAAAATAATAATGATTGGACTGCGGTGGCACGATAGAGCACTGGAGCGATGTCACCTCACAGCTAGAGAGATTCCTGGTTCGATTCCTGGCCTGGCCATTGCCTTTGCATGTTCTCCCCATCAGTGTAGGTTTCCTCTGGCATTCCAAAGACATGCGTTACATCAGCAAGGATATCTAAAATGTCCCTGTCTTTGTGCGTGCACATGTCCGCCAATGGATCGGCACCCTGTCTAGGGTTGGTTTCTGTCTTGTACCTTGTGCTACCAGTTGAGTTAGGCTTAAATAATGTGTCACAGTCAGGGTGTGCATTTTTGGTTTCTTCTCCATTCCTAGCCTACTTCTATTTCTATTTATGGAACGAGAAACTGTCTTTTATGTGACAGCACAATGTATTACCACAATTTTCCCTACTTTTTAATTGCGGACATGTACATATTTTATTTTATTCACTTTTTATTTCACTACTTTTTGCTCGTTTGTCGCCATCTTTTTTTAATGATCTGTTTTTTGTTTCTGTGCAGTAATATACAACTGAATACGAATTTGATTCCATTCCAATAAGTGCAAATTTTTGGTGTTCCTGCTTACGCAATGTGTGAAATATTATTTCTTACTATTTTCCTACTCTTTTCAAAATCTTGTAGTGCAGTAAACAAGTTTCCCTGAGGGAATCAAAAAAGCCTTGTCTTCTTGTTTCTCCATCTGCAATGCGTTAGAAAAGAATTCTTAAACGGAAACATTCACAACTGTTCTCACCCTGAGGGACGCAGATCCAGCGCCCCAAAATCAACTGAGTGGCAACTCCTTCATCATCATCATCTCGGTGCTTATGAAGGTACTTAGCATTCAGTCTGCTCATCCTCATGCTGCATGTGTTTAATAAAACTCTCTGCAAGAGAGTACTACAAAAGCTAAAGCATCTGTTAAGGTAACATACTGCTTAACCTTAATAACAAGGACAATAACCTTATCGGACCAAGGACATACAGTGGTGCTTGAAAGTTTGTGAACCCTTTA
>JAJAGP010002684.1:0-102712 GCA_025084515.1 Ancistrus triradiatus | reverse complement strand
AAAAATCTCAAGTTAGTACAAGTAAGCAATAACTAAAAAACACAATCCAACTACAGCTTGCTAGGGTCTGATGTAGATAAAGCAACAAAACACACAAGCAAAGTTTTTTTTTTTTTTGTTTGTGGGTTTTTTGTTTGGTTGTTTTTTATATATATAAATAAGCAGTTGTATTCACTTCAGTCTTCACTTAAGTGCTGGCTGAAGAGGTGAGTCTTTTGTCGCTGCTTGAAGACAGCAAGAGACTCAGCCCTTCGGACATCCAGTGGAAGTTCATTCCACCACCTGGGTTGGTTCCAACATTAACAAAAAGTTATTTGATCAGGACTGTGCAAACTTGCTTTGGCAGTGTTAGGGTTCGCCATATTAAAACAAATGTAAACTAAGCTGTACTTATATATGGTATAATTATATAGCCCCAACAGCAGGTGTCGCCACGCATTATGGCAAGTCAGGGCTGACGCATGCGCAATCGCGCTGAGCGTGCTCACGCTGCCATAGTTAGTCATCGCTGACCTCCAGCTTCACAAGCCAGGGTCAGTGTGACTCCTAACACTACCCCCTCAAGGGGCATCGTCCTGCCACCCCTAAATTACTCTAGTGCCCCGCCTAGCTTACCTAACACGCGCCGAGTTGAGCGTGTGACGAGAAGAGAGGCGGCAGTAGACGAGAATCGCCTTCTAATAGGGGCTAAGTGGGAGGGCGGGCCAACACGAGCCAGGCGTGAGGCTTGGCTCGGGCTTGGAACTAGCCACAGTTGGGACCTGGATAGGGATACCCGCCAACTACGGCAACTGGGGACATCCAAACTGGAGGTCCAGGAACTAACGCTGGGTCCCACTACTGGTTGCAGCATACTGTTATGGTTCGCCATATTAAAATGAAGGTAAATCGTGAAAAAAATATATATATAAAGGGTTTTGGGACCCAAAGGCAGTTAGCTCCAGATGGAAATGATGAACCACAACATAAATAAATAAAATAAAATAAAAATATAAAAAGAAAGTGAAATAAACTAATAAAGAAAACAACCTCAGTGGCTGAGAATTGGATGGCCGTGTCGGTTATCAGCGAATTAACCAAATGTGCCACTCAACCACCGAGGAAAAACCAAACAAGACTGAGCTGAGCTGCACTTATGGCGTGGCTCCGCTACAACAGTGATGTACAGGTCCACACATGCGGCGAGCATCGGAAGCCCGGGGGGAGCGGCCTCAAAAGCGTGTCACGGGAACTCCTAAAACGCCAGCTGGAGCATGGCACAGACGCAGGGAGGAAAAGGACGAGACTAAAGAATAGCGTCCCTTTCTAAACACGATTGCGAGGAGAAAGTGGGGTGACGGTGTGAGAGGGAGAAGGCGGGGCGAGCTTTGCAAAAGAAAAGCCGGCATTAGAGCACAGAAAGAGCTTTCCCTACACTGGAATTTATGCCCTAACCTTACCGGACAGCCTCCCGACTGCCCCCAACTGGCGATCTTCTAATTGCCAGCCTACCTCTGCCTCTGTACAGGGCTTGTAACAATCGCGATGCTGCGACAACCTGTATGGGCTACAGGGTGTACTTATATAACCCCAACAACAGGTGTCGCCACTTTCACGCATTACGCCCAGTTGGAGCTGGCGCAGGCGCGATCGCACTGAGCATGCTCACGCCGCCATAGTGAGTCATCACTGACCTTCAGCGTCCCAAGCCAGGGTCACCTAACAAGCAGAGGCCTATGATGTACAAAATATATAGGGTGCACACTAATCATAGAGGGTCCTCTGTCTTTATCTGTCAGTTTTGATCTCCTTTCGGCTGCCCCTATTAGGGTCGCCCCAACAGATCATCCTGATCTGCATATTACATCTGGAAAAAGATTTTACGCCAGATGCCCTTCCTGTTGTAACCTTCCTCATTTATCTGGGCTTGGGACTGTCAAAAAGAGCGTGTCTGTGGTTCTTACTGCTTATAATCAGTTTTGTTATTGTGAATATATAGTAAGTGTGCAGATAGAATTGTCAAGATTACACTTGCTTGACGTCATGTTACTGCCTCTGTAGAGAATGCATATTCACTGAACATAATTCCTATTGAAGCTTGGGTGAAATTCTTTATTCTTAAATTGAAAGCAAATCCCAACAAAGCTCTGAGACTACATTCAGACTGCAGAGCAAATCGGAGTTTATCCTCAAATCCCATTGTTAAACCAACTGTTTGCACACAAATTACTAGAGTCTAAATTGGAGTAGTCGGTTTAATCCACTTAGAGATGAGAGCAATATCCAGTCACAGCTATGAACTTTTATTATATCCATCTCTAATAGCTCTGTACTTTATTATTTTTCGTTTTAATTTTGTGCTGCCACTATTGTCATGGTTTTACTAACCTGTGTTTGTGTAACAAGCAGGATGTTATTTTCATGAATCACTTATATCTGTAAAATCCTTCAAATTTTGATTAAACCTGTGTATCGGAATCCAAAGACAGAAGACATTTCACCTTTGTTGTTCTAAGTTTGTTCCTCCCCTAACTTGAAACAAGCTGGATTTTGTCCATGTTATTCTTATTGCTGTTGCAATTCCCTTACATCAATAAGCATTGAGCATCAATTAACTGGAGACGTTGTGAATGAATTGTTTAAAGAATATAACCTTACTTTTCATAGTTTCATAGAAACATAGCTTAAAGTCAAGTAAAGTAAAATTTATTTATATATAACTATCTACAGCCCTAATTGAACAAGCCTAAGGCGACAGTGGAAAGACTCCTTAAGTGCTATGATGAAGAATTCTTGTGAGGACTAATACTCAAAAGGGAGCCAACCTCCTTGCCCAACCTTGATTATATATTTAAGAAAGTAACCTAATTAATAAATTAATTAAAGCACATGATAATATTTTTTAATTAATTCGCCCATCTGGTGAGAGTTATCAGCATAATCCTGAAACACCAGAACAAAGTAGAGCTGTTGCTATTATTAATGATATGATGAGAATGGTGATACTTTTAAGATGATGCGTATTTAAACATGTAGGTTTTTCTATTTGCTAGTCTCATTCTAGATCAAATTCAAACATGCCATATTTACAGTGAATTGGGTAGAATCTGTATTTGGTCATGCTCTCATCTGGTTTCAGATTTCAGATGAGCATGAGATGTGGGAGGTGTGTTCTTACATCCCACAGAGTAGACGCAGTCATTAATACCCATCTAGCCAACTGTGCAGTCTACCGTGTGGAGTATCACAGCTCTAACAAAAGAAAGTGTGCTTAAATAACTTAAATATATTAGGAGTCGCGCTCCCGACCCTAGAGGGTAGCGTCGACTTATTTTTCGGCCTGGGTAAGCTCTGTCACGGATCCCCCCAGTCCTCCACCTGTTACGCCAATAATTGCCACGAGGGGCGATCTGGACTGCGTTGCATGCGGTGCTCTGCCGGACAGTGAGGCACCAGAAGAAGAAGCTAGGGTCCTAGGACTAACTGCCTACAGTTGTATTGGGCTGTATTTAAGCAGGGCACTAGCTCAAGTACGAGGCAGGGAATTAACTCATGTGTGCTGCAAGTACCGCTTCTGTTTTGACTCTGACCCATGCCAAATGGGAGTTTGTTTGCGGCTCAGACTGCTTCTGTTTGCCTTACGTTTCCGGTTGAGGCCGCTTCTGTTCACTTTGTTATGCGGCGGTAGCTGCTTCCAAGGATTCATGCTTCGTTCCTGTGTGAGTTGGATTATTCATGTGTATGTATATATTCTGGACTAAATTCCGGACTGCTTTTGACTTCCGCGCATGTATGTCACTTTGCGGTAAGCCCGCATTCGTTCGCTATGTTGCGGGAGAACGCTTAAATATGTGGTGTTGCAGTAACTCGCTTATGTTTAGTGTTGTGGTAACTCGCTTATGTTTATGGAGTTGCGGAAGCCTGCTTATGTGTCCCGCTTATGTGTCCCGCTTATGTTTGTACGCTCAGTCCCTTTTGGTTTAGTTTTACCCTGTTGAGTTCGTTTGTTGTTCCATGTCGGCGTTAGCTTAGGATTTTCTTAGTTACGCTTTTCCTTTTTGTGTGTACTGTGGCATATTTTGGTTTAAATAAAGCTATGGTTATTTACATTGAACTTGCACTTATCTCCGTTCCTCCGATCAAGCCCTGTCGTTACAAGCTTGGTGTGATCGCGCATGCCCCAGTGCTTATTTAGCGCTTATTGCCCGCTGCGTCGCCCCGCTCCGTACCTGAGCCCGTGCTGCTGTATCAGTCTTGTCCCACGTAATCCGGCATCCGGATCGTGCTGCCATTTAGTTTTGCTTTCTTCCTTTTTACAGCATAATCGTGAGTCCGCTTCGCCCTCGCTCAGCTTCACTCGCGGGCACGTTACACACTTTCCTTTTCCTGTTTATTTAGTTATTGAATATATATTTTCCCTCTGTTTGAGTCTGCTCTGCATGACCCCTTAGTCTGGCCTTTTTATTCTGTTTTACCCTCAAGTCTTATCAGCCTGCTCGTGGTGAGATGTGGTAGAGCAGTGTCCCCTGACCTGAGTGATCAGGGTTTATTCCCCAGCTGCCTGCCAAATCAGGCACAGCTTCCTTTTTGTTGCTTAATTTAGTTTCTTATTATTTAGTTATATTTTGGTTCACCAATTTCCATCTAGAGCTAACTGCAATTGGGTCCTAAAAAGCCTTTTTATTTTTGTTTAATACGGTTCGCCAGGTTTTCTTATAGACAAACTGTAGAAACATAATGTCTTTTATGCAATGCAGCATCATCCCTCTGGGAAAGACAAGTATTGCATATGTTATTTATATACACTTACGTTAGCTCAAACAAATATCTTGAAAGAGTGAACTAATATGATGTAAAAGTAAGTGAAACCCTTTTAACTAACATGAAGAAGACCATAGAGTAACCAGGCTCACAAGCAGCTTATATGTGAGGGTTGATATAAAGTTTAAATCAGTATGTAAATGAACATATTATCAACTCACTCATGCTTTTCAAACTCCATCAGACCTCTCAGCAAGAAAAGTGATTTTGATTATAATCTGTCTGAAGGAACCAAGATCCAAGAAGATTTTCATGAATTTCATCTCCTCTACATCTTGATGCTCTCCTCATGACCAACCACATGTGTGCTTAACTTTATACCATCTAATATTTACTTCACTTTCAGTGAAATATGTTACTCAAGAGCTGTGCTATTTTTAAAAAGTAACATGCATGATATATTTAATTCTGGATTCAGTAAGAATTATATCATTGCAATAAACACTATGTAATGTGATAAATGGTCTCTTTCTTGCCTGAGAGTTCTGGTTTCTGTGTTGATACTGTTGGAATTTAATGCAAATATTGTATAAAATGAAATATGAATTGAAAGATGGAAAAACATAGTTTAGTTCTTGTCTGGTTAAGAGCCCATAGGTCAGACCATTATCAATCCCACCATTAACTGTTCTAGACCCTGTATTGTTCTCAATCTATAAATACAGCTCTTGGTATCCAAATGTAACAGTAGCTTTCACTTCTGTGTGTAGTTGGAAAGCTATGCTAAATACAACAGTCTGGACACTTCCTTCTTTTGTTAGAAAAAGTACTGATGTTTGGTACTAAGTCTGCTTGAAATAAGTTAGAAAAGGTGCTCAGGAACTTGATGGCTGTTGAGTGAAACAAAAGTTAGCCTTTGTTACTTTGGTCCCAGCTCTCTGCAGGTCATTCATCAGGTTCCTCCGTGTAGTTCTGGGATTTTTGACCCATGGGATGAGAACCTGCGTGGCCCCAGATCGAGGGAGATTATCAATGGTCTGTATGTCTGTATTGGCCTCCACAGTTGATTTATTCACCCAACCTGCTTGCCTATTGTAATTCACTCTTCCCAGCCTGGTCAGGTCTCAATTTTCTTCTGGTCCTTCAACAGCTCTTTGGTTCTTGGCCAGGTTGGGTTTTGGAGTCCTGGACTGTTTTGAGGCTGTGGGGCATGGTTTGTCTTTTTATAACAGATAACGAGTGTGGGGGGGTGGCAAACGGTGGCCATTAATCAGGTACCGAGTGGAGGGCCATGAAAGCTTCTTGAAGAAGAAGGTTACAGGTCTGAGAGAGCCAGAAAATCTTGCTTGTTTGTGGGGTGACCAAATCTTATGTTCCACTATAATTTACAATTACATTCTTTAAAACTCCTACAATGTGATTTCCTGATTTTTTTTTTCTCATTTTTCTCTCATAATTGCAGTGTACCTATGTGAAATTACAGACCGCTCTCGTCTTTCTAAGTCGGAGAACTTGCACAATCAGTGGTGCTAAATACGTTTTTGTCCCACTGTAAGACCTTGTACACACTTGATGCTGGCATATGATTCAGTAACACACACTCACTGGTCACGTGTAGGTACACCTTGATAGTACTGGGTTGGACCCCCTTTTGCCTTTAGAACGCCTTACGTTTTCATGGCACATATTCATCAAGATGCTGAAAACATTGCTCTATATTTTTGGTCAATCTTGCAGATGATAGGATCATGTCGCTGCTGCATAAGATGGTACACTGTGGTCATAAATGGGATAACATGGTCAGCAGCAATATCCAGGTAGGCTGTGGTGTTTAAACAATGCTTAATTGATACTAAAAAGGCCCAAAGTGTGGCCAAGAAAATTACTATTACAACCACCACCACCAACCTCGTTGATACAAGGCAGGATTGATTCAATCTTTCAAATGTTAATTTACAGAAAATTTCTGACTCCGGCATCAGCATGGCAATTTTTGAGAGAACTCAGAGAACTGCCACTCAATTGTATTTTTTCTTTTTGCCCTTGCCTGTTTTAAACCAGATATGGCTTTTGTGTTACATCCCAGTAGATCAGCAGCTCCTGAATACTCAGACCGTCCGTCTATCACCAACGACCATGCCCACGTTTAAAGTCACTTAAATCACATTCTTCCCCGTCTGAAGCTCGTTTGAACTTCGGCATTGGGGGTTTTGGGGGGGGGATGGGAAGTCTGTTTTTTTTTATTTCTTTTTTGGTTTTTCTTTGTATCTTGTTTGTTTTTTTTTTTGTTTTTTTTATTTTCGTTTTTTTTTTTTTTTTTTTTGCTTTTTTTGATCAGAGAACTGCCACTCATTGGATATTTTTTCTTTTTTGGCCCATTGTCTGTTTACCCAGATATGGCTTTGTGTGACAATCCCAGTAGATCAGCAGCTCCTGAAATACTCAGACCAGTCCGTCTAGCACCAACGACCATGCCACGTTTAAAGTCACTTAAATCACATTTCTTCCCCGTTCTGAAGCTCGGTTTGAACTTCGGCAGGTCCATGTCAGCATGACTAGTTGCTGTCGTGTGATTGAGTATTTAGATGGTAATGTTAACAAGCAATTGAACAGGTGTACATAATAAAGTGTTTGATTAGTGTATCAGAAACAGTACAATTAAGATAGGTACAGTTCTTGTATGACAGTAAGAAACTAGTCTGTTTTATTTCCAGATTGAAATATTGTTTTGCTACTGGACTGCTTTGCAGTGTATTTAAACAAGCTTTAATAAGTTTAAAATGTGGCAGTTCTTGTCCTAACCAGGAAAAGAACATCAAATATTATTCTCATCCAGTTTAAACTGGCTGCCTGCGAAATGGTTTGGCTTTGGCATATCCTACAAATCTCGTAAAGCAGTATAGCCCATTTTCTTTTATTTTCAAGCATTTTCTTCAGCCAAGGCAAGTGTTCTATTAATCCCTGAGATTAGTTGTGGCTCAAATGGTGAAAGATATTAGTTTTATATTGAGTCTAAACCTGACCACATTAAACATACCTGCTATGAGTTTAATAACTGAGAATTATTTTTGTTCACGTTTTATCATAAGCTTGGCTAAAACCTATTTAAGTCTTAAGTCTTTTATACATAAAGCTTTTTGAGTTTCTGGCCTCAAATCGAAAAGCTCCATATAAATAAAGATCTTTTTTCACAGTTAAATGATCTCAATTAAAATTTGTCAATTGCTGTTTTAATTGCGATTGATTACTTTCTGCCAACATCTCATGGATGTGAACTATAACACAAAACCTGAATAAATGAAAAGGACCCATTGTGTTTGGTACAACACCTGCTGTGTCCAATTAATTTGTCTTTACCCCATTGCTAATTAATCATGGATTTTATAGGGCACAGTGTTTAGCTCTGTCGAAAGCCTGAGGAAAAGGTCTAGTCTTGATAATGTATGTGGTTCAGCAAGCCTTTGTTAAATATCTAAACAAATTGTAATTTAGGTTGTGTATGACAGTGCCCTCTAGTGCTTCTACAAACATATCCTGGCCCTCATTTGTCTTTTTTTATTACTTCGCATTAATTATAGTATTTATTATAGTATTATGACAACACATTATGGCTATATATTTACTTCTCACAGTAGAGAATACTGTTCCATATATAAACCAACAAAAATATGAAGAAGAAGAGAAAAGAAAGATGATAAAAGTGTCTGCTTTTTCAGAAATAATGTTCACAGCACTCGGCGTACACATGGAATTAAAGTCAGTGGTTTATGTACTGTGCAATTTACGTATAAAAACTTGTATGTTCAACAGTAAAAGCTTCTCCTAAATAATGACAGCTCAAACAGTCTGCACACCTTTTCCCATTTTGATAACAGCACTAATACCTTCCCAAAGGCAAAAGGCCTCAAGGTGCCATGCTTAAAGAGACACTCTAAGTTTCAATGTGAATGTATTCATCTGTGGTGTGATTGTAATGAAGGACTAAACAAAGCTCGACAGCACACCTTCAGTGAAAAATGGAAAGGGTCATATCTCTTTTATTCATTTTGTGCATGTCACTGTGTTCAGTCACGCCTCTAATCTCTGACCTCCATTTTTACCAGATCACTCCATATCTCTCACAATAATCTTTGTAAATAACAGCCTCATTCATTCTTTTCACACACCATTCAAATATGCACAGTCATACCCATGCTGTGCGTAAAGACAACACGGCTCTCTCTTCGCTGTCAGGTGAAACCATAATATGAAACCCATACATAGCCACAGTGTGTAGCAAAGATTGTAATCTAAATTATTATATTCAGTTGTCTTTCACATTTAGAGCCTGTTTGTTTGTGAGACGTTCTATTTATCAACCTTTCCTCAGTTGTCATGTTTCATGAATCTAATGGTTTTGTAGTAGAAATACTTGTTTTTGCAGAATTACTATAGCATTGAAAAAGATTTATTTTATACTGTATAAGCAAGACGAATGGGCGTATAGGAAAGTTACACCAGTACCCTTTAAAGAACATAAACAACATCATTTCGTTGGATTTTTTGAAAGGTTACATGGCTATAGATGCACGTACATGAAGACATGTAGTGTAGTTTAACTTAGATTTCATTCACCAGAACTAGAGTTAAGAATAGCTGTCAGCAAAGATACTCTACAGCGCTGCCCGACACATGATGTTACAGTATTCAGTACTGTACTGAATGCGGATTACCATATTTTACTTCATAATTGTTACATTTACATTTACAGCATTTAGCAGACGCCCTTATCCAGAGTGACTTACAATTGATACAGTCTTTCAATCCAAGCAATTGTGGGTTAAGGGTCTTGCTCAAGGACCCAACAGTGGCAGCTTGGCAGAGGTGGGATTTGAACCCTGGACCTTCTGGTCCATAGTCCAGTACCTTACCTGCTAGGCTACCAACGGAGATCCCTATGTTATGGCCGTGTGCTGACTTGCTCGTTAGGACTAGAAACTGTTCTAACTCAGTTGATGGGTTTTGATGTGCAAATTACTCTTGTTTGTGTGTATGACTTTTTATTATTTCTGCTTATTCGTAACAAGCTGTAAATGGTGTTTGTAAGTGTATGTGCCTGTCCTATTGTAAGTAGTACTCCTTTGTTTGTCCTCCCACTCCCTGTATATTCTCTCTAATCTATAACTACATAAACCCGTTCACATTCAGTCGCTGAGTCTTTGTACCGTGTGTGTGTGTGTGTGTGTGTATGTGTGTGTGTGTGTGTGTGTGTGTGTATTTCTTATGTGGCAAATAAATGGCAAAAATTGCAGGTTGTCCCTATTTTATAGTGCACAGAAGGATATTTTGAGGCTTTGGAGAATGTCCCTTGTGCGACAGTGTGGTCACAGTGTGTGATGGGGTGTGTGTGTCTGTGAAGGAGGAAGGTTTTGTGTGTGTGTGTGTGTGTGTGTGTGTGTGTGTACATGTGTGTGCGAGCGAGCGTGTGTGTACGTGTGGACTTTTCTGTTTTTTAATCTCACAAACCTGAAGCTTATGGTTGTGCTGTTGCCATGACAACAGAACCCATGCATATACATGAGAAGTGGGTCGTAACCACAGAGGACCCAATTATTTTTCAGCTTGCTGGAGAAGACAGTAAATAATGATACATGGACAAACTTAAATGTACTAATTTTTTATTGTCTGTATGACTGTTAGTAAAAAATGTTAATCTGACCCTGTCAGAATACCTTTGGTCACATTACTCCCTGAAAATGATCGATTCTAACTAATCAAGTTATTTTAATGAGTTACATAATAATGAGAAAACTTTTCCCTCTTGTTTTTATACATCAAAACCCACAACATGTGGGTGAAAATAATGTTTTTAAAAATGAAAATGTAACTATTTACATACCTGTTTTGGATAAATGATTATCTTATATTATCTTTACAGTAATCATAATAAACTTGCCCAGGTACAACCAATCACCTTCCAGATAATACACAAGGCTAGCTCGCCCTCACCTGACATGAACTGTAGGGATTTTGCTTACATTATAATAAAACTGGCTGTTTCTTTAGGATACCACTACTAGTAGTGCATGGTAGCACAAAGAATTCTGTGGTGGGAAACACCCCACTGTGCCATTTCCATCCCCAGGGAATTACACGTATATATATTTACAACCCCAAATCAAGTTGGGATGGTATCGAAAATGCATATAAAAAACCCCTGAAGTGTTCCTTACATTTCCTTTGACTTTTATTTAATTGCCGACAGTATAACCCAAGATATTTCATGTTTTTGTTTCTGGTCAACTTCATTTCATTTGTTAATAAACATCCATTCCTGCATTTCAGGCCTGCAACACATTCCAAAAAAAGTTGGGATGGGGGCAATTTAGGAGTAGTAATGAGGAAAAAAAAACAAAATAATGAAGTGATTTCAAGCAGGTAATGTCAACAGGTGATTATAATCCTGATTTGGTACAAAAGCAGAATCCACGAAAGGCTGGGTCCTTGAGGGATAAAGTTGGGCAGAGGATCTCCAGTTTATCAACAAATGTCTCCCTCTACATATAATATCATTAAAATATTCAAGGAACCTACAACGCTGTAACAGACTCATTGCAAGTTATTGCAAACACTTGGTTGCAGTTGTTGCTGCTAAGGGTGGCCCAACCAGTTATTGGGTTTAGAGGGCAAACACTTTTTCACACAGGGACATGTTGGTTTGGATTTTTTTCTCCCTTAATAATAAAGACCTTCATTTAAAAACTGCATTTTGTGTTTACTTGTGTTGTCTTTGACTAATATTTAAATTGGTCTGATGTTCGAAACACTTGTGTGACAAACATGCAAAAAAATAGGAAATCAAGAAGGGGGCAAACACTTTTTCACACCACTGTAAAACCCTCTTAGGATTTGATGTATGTAAAGGCACAAAAAATCATATTGTTAATTTTATTAAATATCTAAGTGCAGTTTCAGTTTCATTTAAGTGCTGAATGAGTTTTCAGTTGCCATTTGAAGCAAGAAACTTGTAAGTTCATTCCACCACCTGGGTGCCAGCATGGAGAAGAGTCTTGATGTTTGTCTTGTTTTGATCTTGAGTAGTGGGTCCAGTTCAGCCAAGCTCGTGTTTGCAAAGGCATGAGATACAGAGTGGCATTTAGGTAAGAAGGTGGTGGTCCATTTTTGGCTTTGTAAGCAAGCATCAGGGATTTAAATCTAATGCGGGCAACTACAGAGTGCCAGTTAAGAGAACTCAGCAGTTGGGTGACATGAGAAAACTTAGATAAATTGAACACCAGCTGTGCTGCTGCATTCTGAATCCATTGCAGGGGTCTGATTTTATGCATGGGAAGACTTTAAAGAAGAGCATTGCAATAATCTTGTTTTGATACAAAAAGATTTTGGATAAACACTTGGGTGGCGTCCCTGCAGTGAGTGCAGTTGGGTCAACATCCCACTGCTGACACCAGTCATCACAGAAGCACCATTATAACACTGAGCCATTATATTTTCATCATTTAATTTCTTTTGAGTCAGACAGTACTATAATTTGTTTATCCACATATTCAGCATCTAGCTGATTCCAATCAATGTTCTTCTGGAACAGAAGTGCAGAGAAATTTGATCATGACTGACAATTCATTCACAATGATCTCTGGCACCATCAATTTAATGGATACGAGGAATTGCAGATCTGCACATGTTTCTAAGATAAATTTCACTAACAGACTTTATTTTGGATGGTGAACTCAAACAGATTCATTAATACCTGATTCATTATCTTCATTATCCATTATCTTCATCTTCCTGTCTGTTATACCCTGTCACGCCCACTGCCAGCTCGGCTTCACACCAGCATTTCACTTCACACCCGCAGTCCATCTCACACCCGCATTCCACAACGTTCATCATCCCCGTCCTATTGACCAGCCACCTGTTGCTCATTCCTCACCTCGACCTTCCCCTACATAATCACTCCATCACTTACTACACACCGCTATGCCTTGTAGTTCTCTGCCTGGTCTCTAGCTCCGTTCCTCAGTACATTTACCTTCTTTGCAAACAAAGTTAAATAAAGCTGCCTTACCTGCTATCTCTGGCCTGCGTGTGTCTCCTGCATCTACACCCTCATGACATACCCATAGAAAGTAATCTTGTTTATTGCCAAATACAATCATTCCAATGCTTTTCATAGTATCTACAATTTTTGGATTGTGCAATATGTTTGGTTACACTCATATTCTGGGCAAACAGATTAGAGATAAGAGATCAAGCAAGTTTCTAATATCTATTTCCATGCTTGTTGATGATATCTTCTCATCTGACACTGGTCAGTTCCCTTCCACCCGATGATCATGGCATTTAACTCTAACTGGGTAACACTTTACTTTAAGCGTACATGAAATAGGATAAATTTGTGCAATATTTGATGAGTGAGTAATCATTAATTCATACAAGTAAGAAGTAAGACATCATAAGTCCTCATGACTATGCATGAAGTGAGCATGTGTCATCCATGCCTTCATACAGGAATTCATGTAGTAATAAAGGTGGAACATGAATGGTATGCATTACTAAAGCATTACTTCTTCATGAGTTCATTATGTATGTGCCCTTCAAGGTAGTTACCTCTAACTGTACTATAGCAGCACAGTATAGCAATTTGTTTATCATTCACGCACATAGTCATGCATACATAGCTTTCTTTAAGATCAGAATAACTATAATCTATAATAACTGCTTCTCTACTGAGACTTAGTTACATTAATCATTACATGTACTAACAAAAATTAACAAAAAACAGTGTAAAATCCAAAATACAAACCCATAACCCTTATTATATATTTTAATTATTATATTTTTAAATATGCGGTAGCATGGTAGCTAGGTGAGTAGAGCGACCGTGGAAAGGAAGAACATCATAAACGTCTTGATCCTTGGGAAGATCAAGACCGCCTTGGGAACCCAACCACCTTAGATGTTATATGTAAGAATTAAATGTTATCTAATTAGTAAGTTTATAGTAATAGCTTGAATGAACAGAAGCTAAAGAAATATTAACAGAGGAAACATATTTAAAAATATAATAATTAAAATAAATAATAAATTATTAATTTGGTGGCTCGGTGGGTAGCACTGCCGCCTCACAGCGGAAGGTCCTGGGTTCAGTCCCCAGGTGGAGCAGTCTGGGTCCTTGCTGTGTGGGGTCTGCATGTTCTCCCCATGTCCGCATAGGTTTACTCCTGGTCCTCTGGTTTCCTGTGTCACCAGCTAGGCACCAGCTTTTACGTGACCCTGCCCAAGATTAAGCAAATAAGAGATTGAATCCATGAATGAGGATTTTTAAGTATGTTCTCTCTGTTAATATTTATTTCAAAATCAAAGTCAGATTTATTACTATAGTGCTGTTTACAGTGGAGCATTATCTCAAAGCAGCTTTAAAATTTTTGATTATCTTCTATTATCTAAACCCACTCCCAAACTGAGCAAGCAAACTCCCTAAACATTATAAGGATGAAACCTTGGGAGGACCAAGACCTCCTTGGGGACTAAACAAACTTGGGTGGCTTAAATGTGAGAATTAAAAGTTATCTAATTAGCAAGTTTATAGTAATAGAATAAACAGAAGCTAAATAATAGTAACAGAGAGAACATATTTTAAAGTATAATTTAATTTAATTAATTTGGGCTTGGGCTTAGATAATAGAAAATACTAGGAAATTGTAAAGCTACTTTGAGACAATGCTCCATTGTAAAAAGCGCTATAGAAATCAAATCTGAAAAAAAAAATCTATATCTTGAATGGACTAATTGTTAAACATAAAATACTATTCCTTTAATAAAATGAAATTGCATGGGCTAATGAAAATGTGTGTGTGTTATGAAATGGTTAACTATGGGTAGTTTTGATCCTTTAACAAATGCCAAAGTTGCTATATTTTCAATCATATGAATCCAGCACTGATCCTGTGCATGCAACTCTCAATATTCATACAAGATTATTACATCCAAGAGTTCTCACTTGCAATGGCTAATATCCTTATGCAGAATAGAATGAAATGCGTTTTAATGGGATACTTTTAGTCAGAGAAGAAGAATGTTCATGGCTGAGACAGACTGTATAGGTGTAACAGATTTTCAGTATGTTAGCTCAAACATTTATGGGAAAAAGCATCCTTGATCAATCACTAAAAAGATCTACACTCACTGACCACTTTATAGCTACTCATTATCTACTCATTATCTGGAATTATCTTATAAGTCAATTATGTGGCAGCAGTGTAACATAAAACTATGCAGATATGGGCCAGCAGGTTTAGATTATGTTCACATTAACCGTCGGATGGGGAAAAATGGTCATGGCATGAATTTTGGTGCCAGACAGACAGAGTTCTATAAGAACTCATCTCCTGGGATTTTCACACACAACATATTCTAGCATCTACTCAAAACTGGTGCAATAAGGAAAAACAACCAGTAAGGGACAGAATGGGTTGGGTCAGAATTTTGTGCAAACAATATCAGTCCATGGACACAACCTGTCTTGTGTCAACAGTCTAGGCCAGTGTAGGTGGTTTAATGCTGGGGGGAATGTTTTATTTAGGAACTTGGGCCTGATAATACCAACCGGTCATTACTTAAATGCCATAGCCTATTTGAGTATTTGAGTAGCATTAATTATGGACTTATTATGTTCATCCTTTGCTGCTGTAACATTTTCCATTCTTACAGAAGGGATTTCTACTAGATTTTGGATCATGATAGGGAATCCCTTCCATATACAATACTCAAAATAACGTTAGAGAGGTTGGGCACTTGTGGTGAGGAGTAAGGCATGACCCCCAGCCAGTGTTTCAGTTTATTTCTGTGTGCAGGTCAGTTTCTCTCACACAAATGTCAGCAAAACTCTTTCTTTCCAACTGCTTCCAAAATTCCATAATTTAAAATTAAATTGCATGGGGTAATGAAATTTTATTACATTTTTATGTTATATGAAATGGTTAACTATGGGTATTTTGATACTTTTCAAATGCCAAAGTTGAGTTGTTTAATCATATAAATCCACACCAAGTATTCATACAAGATTATTTCATCCAAGAGTCCTCACTTGCAATGGCTAATATCCTCATGCTTCCAAAATTAGTTAATAATGTATCCATAGGGTAAAATGAGTGGGATTTGGTGACTTGAAGACATGTATTAGGTTAATACGTTTATATCTTTATTGTTTTTCTTATACAATGCATTAAACTTTGTTCACAATATCAGTCCAAGTGAACTTTTCCATAATGCATGTTTATTGCTAATATTATTACCGCTCTGTCATACTTAAGCCTTTTCAACGTGGCATTTGGGAATCCAACTGACTCAAATTTTGTGTCTCTGAGGTAGGTTTTCATAAGCCGCAAAACCCACCATCTGCAGCTCCTAGTGTGCAGTGCTTCACTAAGCAAAGTCCATTGAAATTGATAGTTTCTAATAATAACCACTTTCTCTAGTTCTTATAACACCTCCAGAGTACTTTTCATCAAATACAAATTAATCATTTCTCCCAGGCATGTAGTTTACAACAGATTTAAAAGACAAGCAGCTTCCAGTGATCATCCCAACGAGCTAACACAACATCAGAGGACCTAGACCTACTTTTCAGCATGCATATACAAGCTACTCCTGAATGAAAGGAAATAACTTGTCATACCAGATCGAAATTTGTATGTAAATTTATATGTACTTGATAGCATACCCTAATATTACACTGCTTAACAGGATCAGTACCTACAGCATAGTGGCATGCTATTTTTAATTATAGTTAGGTGTTATGCATGCTAAAGTAGAATAAAAATGGTTTATATCACCATTAATCTATTTAAATGGTCTGCTTGACATGTGTGTTGTCTTGTCTGCCATTATATTACAAAAATAAAGCCATATCCTGCAAAGGGCAGAATTGAGCAATGATATACTGTTAATTCTCTCTTAAGAGTGTAGCTCAATTCAGCTTCTATTCTCCTAGAAATATGCACTTTGCTACTGACCTCTAATGATGATTTTTAATAGGGTTGACAATTTTCAAAGGAGTGGGCCCACACTGGTCAAGAACTGAACCCTTATGCTAAAGTCTTTAACCTTGCAAAATCTCAGCTCTATAGTTCTTCACCCACAATGAAGAATTCAACAGCTTCATCGTGCCTTAAAGATGTAAGATGTGAGACTCAGAGTTCCTGTTTTATTATGTAACAATTTGTTTTATTTTAGAGCTCTGTGTTTGATTATTAGATTTTAATGAAGCTGCAGCTTTCACAATACACCATATAATGTCCACATTACGTTCTGTGAAACAGGACGTTGACCGGAAAGTTGACTGGACATGACCATATAGTGTCACATAATGGTTTAGATACTTTGCACACAGTGTTTTATTTTAAACAACAACGTTAATTAAAACACAATATGAAAACATTTAATACAGAACTGTACTGTACAGTAATACAAAACAGTACACAAAACAGACAGGGCCAAGTAGCAGCCAGCGGTCACTCGGGAACATACGGTATCTAACAAAGTCTCCTGCACGGACACCCATGGTGCGAGCACAGGAACAGCCGCCCTCGGCATTGGCACAGGAATAGACACCCTCGGCACGGAAACAGGAACAGAAGCTCTCAGTACGGCTACAGGAACAGGAGCTCTCGGCACAGCTACAGGAACAGACGCCCTCGGCACGGCTACTGGAACCGTTGCCCTCGGTGCTGACACAGGTCCTGAAACAGACCCCCTTGACACAGGAACAGACGCTCTTGGAGCGTGAACAGGAACAGAAGCCCTCGGCACGGCTACTGGAACAGTCACCCTCGGTGCTGGCACAGGTCCTGAAACAGACCCCCTTGACACAGGAACAGACACCCTCGGCGTGGGAACAGGAACAGAAGCCCTAGGCCCGGCTACAGGAACAGACGCCCTTGGAGCGTGAACAGGAACAGAAGCCCTCGGCACGGCTACTGGAACAGTCGCCCTTGGTGCTGGCACAAGTCCTGAAACAGACACCCTTGACACAGGAACAGACACCCTCAACGCAGGCATCTTTGGCGCAGGCACTGGCGCGGACATCCTTGGCGCGGGTACTGGCGCGGAGATCCTCGGCGCGGGTACTGGCGCGGAGATCCTCGGCGCGGGTACTGGCGCGGACATCCTCGGCGCAGGTACTGGCGCGGACATCCTCGGCGCTAATGTCCGTTATGCCGGGATATGTGCTACTGGCTCAAACCTTCTTCTTAGAGACATAGAGGGCTTGACTAGAGCTAGTGTGCTCAGGTATGAAGCTAGCCGATGCTAACGATTCAGGTAAAGCGCTAACGTGTTCGAGTACGGGAATAGACCATGCAAACGGTTCAAGTATGGAGCTACAGGGCGTGAGCTGCTCATTCAAAGAGCTAACGGACATGGCATGCTCAGATACAGGGTTAACGTGCTCAAATACAGAACTAACATGCTCGAATACTGAGCTAGTCGTCACTAACGGTTCAAGTACGGAGCTAACAGGTACGGAGCTAAGGGGCGCCAAACACTCAGGAACAGAGCTTACTAGCTCCGGTTCAGAGCTTGTTGAAGCTAACAGTTTAAGTAAAGTCCTAGTCGGCGCTAGCGGCTCAAGTAAGGAGCTAACATGCTCATAAACTGGACTACTCAATACTTTTGGCTCAGGTACTGAGCTATAGAGCACCAATGATTCAGGTACTGAGCTACGGGGCGTTAAAGACCCGTTAACATTGCTAGCTGGTTCAGCGTGCTCAGATACTGAGTTAGCGTGCTCAAATACAGAACTAACATGCTCGAATACTGAGCTAGTCGTCATTAACAGTTCAAGTACGTAGCCAACAGGTGTGGTGTACTCAGGTACGGAGCTAGGGAGCGCCAAACACTCAGGAACAGCGCTTACTAGCTCAGGTTCAGAGCTTACAGGCACGGCGTGCACAGGGACGGAGCTAGGGGGCGCTAACTGCTCAGAAACAGAGCTTACTAGCCCGGGTTCAGAGCTTGTTGAAGCAAACGGTTCAAGTAAAGTCCTAGTCGGTGCTAACGGCTCGAGTAAGGAGCTACCATGCTCATAAACTGGACTACTCAATACTTTTGGCTCAGGTATTGAGCTATAGGGCACTAATGATTCAGTACTGAGCTACGTTGGTGCTAAAGACCCATTAACAAGGGCTAGCTGGCACAGCGTGCTCAGATCCGAATGAATTTTGGGGGTGCTGACTTTTGTTTGGCCAACCCCTTCCTACTGCTGGTGAACTGTGGGTCCAACTGAACCCTGGTTAACCGAACAAAAGAGTACCAAACCCTGCCTTGAGGTTATCAAAAAACTCCTTCACAGTACCAGCTTTAAGAAGTGGCCACAACTCAGTGGCCCAACACAGAGCCCTACCCGAGAGACAAGAAAAAAGAAACCGTATACGAGTGGTGCGCGAGGGAAAAGAATATACCTCAAAGTACCGGATACTTTGTTCCATAAAGAGCCAAACATAAAATGGATCACCGTTAAACCGGTCGGGTAAAGGTGGACAAACTAAAGTCTTTGCCGTCTCCATATCGGGTGGGTGATTATGTAACGATAGTGGTAGAGGGACAGCTAAGGAGACGAGCGCAGAGGACCAAAATATAAATAAAGGTATTTATTAAACAAAAGATCCAAGCCCACGGCAAGAACATAAAGTACGGGAACTACGACCTATGCGACAAAAGGGCAACGCGATAAACAAAACAAAGACTAGAATAAACGGAACCGAATGAGAACAGAACTAGAAGCAATAACTGAAGCTCACAAACAAAGACTTATAAAACGGAATCAAACAATAAACACGAGCTTACCGCAAACAAGGCGACACGTGAGCGTACCGGAGAGTTCATACACAAAGCACACTAGCAATATAGCAGTTACCATGAGCCGGGAGTATCAATCCCCAACACGAGAAATGCAGACAGGAAGCCAGAATCCAGAAACAAGGCAAAAAGAGCAAGAATACGAATACACAATCACCCACAACATGACAGAGCTAGAGCCCCACTTAAATAGTCTCCAAGACAGCTGAAGCTGGTTAGCCAGAGCCATGGCTTGCTCGTGTGCTCTACAGTCCGGTGGAGCAGCGCGAATGGTCCAGTCTGGATCGCCCCTAGTGGCGAGGAGAGGCGAAATGGAGGAGATGCTGGAGCAGACCGTGACACATACATAATGTGCAATAGTTTGTTGGAGTTTGTTGTTGCAGTATGAATTACATGTCTTTTTGATATGTTGTTCTTGATATCATTATTGGACATTATTGTGTTATTGTGTTTTCATCATACTGGTCTACATAAATAACTTGTATAGCTGTCTTGGTTAAAATCTGTTTTACAATGCTCATAATCATGAATGTGGACTGCTGTTTACTACTGAATGTACCCCATTTTCTTTTTGACTTTTTGTGTTTATTAAGACGTTTGGCTTGTTTAATTTTTAAGGCAAAAATTATTTCGATTTATTTATATTTATATTTATCTTGTTGTTGTTGTTCCTGACATACAGTTTGGTGCAAAAGTTGTATATAGTCACCCTTTGATTTGTTGCTTTAGTAATAGTATTATAACCATGTATAATTAATGTCTCAGTCTCCTTATTAAGACACAAACAGAAAATACAGAAAACTTGAAGCTGCCAGATGCTGCTATATCTCAAGAGTAAGGGGAGGTCACACAAAATATTTGCCACTGTAGCCTATAGAAGCTGTTTTCCTGATTTTTTTCCCCAGTTTTTTAATACTGCATATAACATTTCTGGCTGTATTCTAATAAAGAGACTGAGAAATAATTATGTATGGTTATTGTGCCATTGCTAAAACAACAAATCTAATTGTGGCATGTTGGCTTTTATACAGTACTGTACATGCCATTATTCTGCAACACACTGACGTGGTGTTAACCCCTTTCTAATTAATATCAATTACATTAACAGCTGTATTATTAAATAGTTGTCCCTCTAGGATTAATTATTTGGTTTGTTATTTCAATTCATTGTGAAAACATTGATTAAAATCAGCTGTGTATAACCTCTTTTGAATCAGCATTAATAGTTTTTTTTACTATATTTGTAAAATGGACAATTGGAGAAAACATTCAAAGATGTAGTTCACCTAAATTGCCATGCACATCTTTACGTTACTCTATGCAAACATTTTGTTTTATTTTCACTCGTCTTACAGTATATGCTGTTATTTTATATTCTCTATTTTATTATACTCTTCATAATTTTTCAGTTTCTCTAAAATATTAGTCTATGTTTTATTATACTTAGATATAATTAGATTCTGTTTATTTAAACTATTACTATAAACATATTAATTAGATAACAGTTTAATTATTACATCTAACATCTAAGCCGCCCAAGGTGGTTGAGTCCCTTTATGAGTCTTGGTCCTCCTTTCCTTTCCAATCTTTCCCTAGGCTTGCTCAATTTGGGCTTGGTCTTAGATAATAGAAAATTGTAAAGCTGCTTTGAGACAATGCTCCATTGTAAAAAGTGCTATAGAAATAAACCTTGCTTTGACTTTGTCTCTGTGATGGAATTTGGTAAATTTGTAGGAGCTGTAAATTTCAACATTCTGGGAATGAAAACATTAGCTCCTGTGTGTATTTTTCTAGACAGCGTAGTAAACTGACCACTGTGGGACCTATTCTCACACAGCTCTACAGAACCATCACTGAAATAATAAATAAATAATCACATGTTATGTTCTTGTCTAGTTTGGCTCAGCTGCTGCAGAGGCTAAAAAGGCACTTATTAGCATATCATAAAGGGCACACTGTATGTGTGTGTGTGTGTGTATGTGTGTGTGTGTGTGTGTGTGTGTGTGTGTGAAAATGACAGCACACAGACAGAGAGATGGTCAGCTCACATAAAAAAAGCTCTGACAGATATCTGCTAGATAACGTGATGCTCTGGTAGTGCTCATCTTGGGATCTTTGGGAGACATAAAAACATGATGAGATGGTGAGCTAAATGGAGTGCTTTCAATTTTGTCCAGCCATTTTCCAAATTAAACTTCTGTAAAATGTGTATGGCCAAGTCATGACCTCTTGCTCATGGGTAAATGGTGTTGGTCTCTTAAGAGTATGAGACATTTTCATGTTTTTACCTCACATTTTCCTGGTCAGATACAGGCATAATCATTCAATGAATGGGACGCAAATCCATAGCAGAGTTGGGAAAGGGTCGCTTTCGCAGTGCCAGGGGACCATTTCCTGGTCATTTCTTCTCCCTCAGACACAGGCAGTCATGTCTGCATATTAGCCCCAGACATGACTGGAAAGCACCACTCTGATTCGAGGCATGGAATCAACCACATAGCAGCTTGGCCAATAAAACTATTTGAACCTGCTGGTTAAACTCGTTCTGAAAGTAAAATATTTGTTTAAATCATAGGAGCAGTATCTTACAGCTTACTATTTGTGTTAAATGTGTTTTGTGTCCACATGTCCACATTACATTCTGTGAAATTGGATGTTGTCCAAACAAAATATTATAAACTTAGCAATACTTAGCAATGGTATATGGGATACTGTAGTGTATTGGGTATTGACTAAATAGCCACGATGCTACAGTGCTTGCCATACACTGATTTATTTAATATCATAAATATATTGATTTATATATATTTTTTTTCAATTCAAGAGGGGAGCAATTCACTGTAGAGCTGCGTGCAATGCATTGATTTGCTCACCCCCTTTTTATCCTTGTGATTGTTCATAGACACTGTGCTCTTAATCAATAACTAACGACATTTTCTCTTTTCTCTCCAAGCTGCTGGTACCAGTTCCAGCCCCACATACTAAGATGTTCCTCCACTTCATCTCCACTCAAGTTGTTTCCATCATCCGCTCCAGCCCCACCATACCCAGGCCACACCAGAGGGCAGTAACTCTCTCCCTCCTCCGGTTGGCTGGGGATGAAGTGCTGCCAAGGACTTTCCTGCTTAGACTCAAGATCCTAGAGTGACTCTGGGTATCAGACTACATGATGCTGACATGCCTAATTTTACATGATTTGTTTTTTTTATTATCACTATAAGACCTATTTGACTAGATAAATTAGTTTCATTTTTACATTTACACCACCCAAGAAGGTTTGGTCCCTTTATGAGTCTTGGTCCTCCCAAAGTTTCTTCCTCATAATGTTTAGGGAGTTTTTCCTTGCCACTGTCACACTAAACTTGCTCAATTTGGGATTGGCCGTAGATAGTAGAAGATAATCTAAAATTGTAAAGTTGACAATGCTCCATTGTAAAAACGCTACATAAATAAATCTGACTTGACCTGACTTGATCCCGCGTGGTCTCTCTATTTCTCTCTCTCTTTTTCTCTCTCACAAACACACATATGGAATGAGAAACTGTTTGTTATGTGACAACTCAATGTATTTTCTGTAGTATTTATGTTGTTAGAAGGTGTTTCTGAAGAGAGCAGGGATCTGATAAGCTGTCAATTTGAAGAAGGCTGCAAGAAGAAAGGAGCTGCAAGAAGGAAAAAGAAACCCCCAAATTAGAAACAAATTCTCAAATAGAACTAATCCGCAACTGTCCTGCGATGCATGTATGGGTCTTGTGCTGAGAAGAACAGCAACAGTGCAAATAATTCACCTGAGGGGTACCACCTGTGACTCGTCATCTCGGTGCTTCTAAGGACCACAGTGCCAGAAAAATGTTGTTCAGTTTGGAGTCTGCTCAGGCTGACACCACATGTGTTTAATAAAACTTTCTGCACCAGAAGCTGCATTGTTTTGTTTGTCTTCACGCCACAGAATAGAAACATAGTCAGTCCACATCATCTAATCCCACAGTTTGGTGACTGGCTCAGGAAGTGTGGTTCACACCCTCGCCCCCTTGTGCAATCAATACGGAAATCAGCTGGACTAAAGTTTACAGTTTTGGAGGTTTATTGACTGGTTGGAGTTGAGGTCTACACTGAATTTACTAACTTCACAAATGTATGTTAATTGCACAAACAAACTATAGTACATCAACACCAACCTTTTTAGAAATTGTTCTTATAGAATTTATATTATATGGAAATTCAAACCAACCCCATTCATTCCTTCATTCATTCATTTCCTTATTGGCTTAATCCTGGTCAGGGTCACAGCAAACCGTGCTAACCACTGCGTCACCATGCCGCCCCCTGGAGAACATTTAAGGTTTTTTAGATGTTAGATGCAATTTTGCAAAAGTAACCTTTGATTTCAAGAGGGAAAAAAAATTGTCTCATGATAATGAATGATAGATAACTTGAGATCACAACTGGTTGCCTCAAGGTAACGTTCAACAAACATCTAAAACTCCATGGCTGTTTCTGGCTTCTGTTTAATCACGATCAGGTTAAAGTGTGGAGGCAATTTGTTTGTGATCAACATTTGTGAACGGACTAAAACAGCTAAAGAATACATTCAAGTCTTTTACAATGGAACATGTTTAGCAAACTTGTTTACCGACTGACACAGTAACTGCACATGAACCAGTGGACAGGTTTGTTATGACAGGGAACTATGATGAAATAACTGACTAAAGCTGACTAAACTGACTAAATGAAGTGACTGGAGTATTTCTTTAATAGTATAGTAATGAGTAACTGACAAAATGAGGTTAGTTGAACTTAAATCACAGATTTAATGAATTTATTATTCATTGAAGGTGCAAATATATGTATAGTACATTCACTCAGTATTTGTATTGTATAATAGAAGCCCTCAAGCTCACACAGGCTGCTCACTTAGAGTTGTTTGTGTGTAGCCTGGACTGCCCATTAAGTGACTCATAGGTTAATAATTAACCACCATTATGGAACCATTCACTTTATCTAGACTAAATATTGCACTAAATCGAAATTTCCAGAGGCAAGGATGTGCTGAGTTATTGTGTTAACAGTCATTGCTGACAGCATCTACTGACTTAGCCTAACTGATACAATGGTCCTCAGTCACAGTCATTTCTATTCACCATTTAGCATGAGCAAAGACATGTGAAAGTCATGAGACCTGATCTATAGAGCAAACAAATCACCATATGTGTGATAAAATGTGCTTTATCAACATCGTAGCATCTCAGTCAAGTGTCCAAGTCAATGTGTTGCACAGTTCCACCTTTGATGCTTATGTGGAATTCAAAGCACCACAGCACTGAGAGATTTTAAGTTTTCCTGCTTAATGTTTAAACTAGACCACAGCCAAGACTAAGGGTGATTTTGCCCACAGCACGTGATCAGGACTTTACAACCAAACCCATTTAACTCCTGTAGGCTTCTGTTGAGAGACAGACAGACACCTGTTATAAGGTGGCCTATTACTAATGGTTTATTAATATGTAATATAGATGAGAAATGGGACTGAAACATCAGTCTTGCTATTAATTATTTGTCCCTTTTCACCTTCTAACCCAACTTTTTTTCTGCGTCATAATCAGGGGGCTCTGACGTCTATCCTTGAAGAAAACACAGGGACGCGGCATAAACATCACTGCATGGGACTCCAGGCATTACAAGAATATTATATTTGTGGCTGATAAAGGAAGGGATAGTAGATAGTATACATTTTATCTTTCCTACTAATTGTCATATTCAATATAGTTGCAAGCATTAAAATTGTAACGCACCGGAGATCTTTTAGGTTATTATTTAGTAAATAAGGTGATAATTTAGGAAATAAGTAATTATTTATTTATTTAGTAAATAACTTTTCTTTTTATCATCTTAAACCAGCTCTCTCTGTCTTTAATTGTATGAAATCTACATTCATTACAATTAAATTAATTAACTTATCAGTCAGTGATGAACTTTAATTAATAATTAATTCATTTTTAAAATTTATTTGCTATATTTTGATAGTTATCTTGATATATGTAACAGTGCTATAAGTTTTTATTATATTTATACTGTAGCTGCTGTTTATTTGTTCCCTGCAAATGTAAAAGCTTTTCACTGAAAATGTTAAAGTTGTAATATCATATTTAAGAAATTCCTTATGTACCCTTGACCTGTGACATGATCCTTAAGTTCCTAACATCCTTTAGTGAAAAAATTACTTGGTTTCAGTCTATATTGTTTAAATAATTCAATATTTCAGTACTTTTTTGTCATCCAATATGAAATTAATAGAGTACTAAGATGAGGTTTGATATCTAGATGTCAATTAGGACGGGAATTACCATTCCCGTCCTAGACATGGACCAGAGCTCATAATTAATAGTAATAATAGTACAGTGGTGCTTGAAGGTTTATCCCTTTAAAATGTTCTATATTACTCAATCAATATGACCTGAACCGAAATTAAACCCATGAAACAAACAGATTACATTGGGTCATTTAATTGTTGAGGAAAATGATCCAACAGTACATATCTGTGAGTGGGGAAAAGTATGTGAATCTTGGTGGACTTCGTAACTTTTTTCCACAATATTATACTGGATTAGAGTCAAGATTTGCATTACCTACATAAACATTACCTTAGTCTCCTTTAGCTATTACTATTTGTATTGTTGCGTGACCCATATTCTCTTGAGATTCAGTTCATGGACAGATTTTCCTTTAACATTTACTGGTCGAATTTATAATTCATTGTTCCATTAATGATCACAAGTCATCCTGGTCCAGATACAGCAAAACATCCCCAAACCATGATACTACCACCACCATGTTTCACAGATGGGAATGCAGTGTTTCTCCAAATATAACATTTCTTATTTAAACCAGTAAGCTTTATTTTGGTCTCATCCTGTGCACAAAATGTTTTTTTCCAATAGCCTTCTAAATTGTGCATGCCATGTGCAATGTGATGGACAGCTGTGCTGTTTTTGGCTCTTCTTGGGATAGCAATCCTCTTCTTGTCCACCTTTGTCGACCGAGTAACGATGATTTTGAAAGTCCTCAGTTTGCACACTTCCTGTCTGACTGTGGAGTGGTTGTGCCGGAACTCTTTGGAGATGGTTTTGTAACATTTTCACATTCAAATCAACTACAAATCCTAGAAGTTCCAAAACATATCTGTGAGTGACAAAAGTAACATTGGATCATTTTCTTCAATAAATAAATGACCCAGTAGATTTTTTTCCCCCCAAATTTGTGTAATTTGGTACTCTTCATCTACGTTTCAGACATTTTAGGTCATATATGCACAAAATGATTGAGAATTCAAAAGGGTTCACAAACTTTCAAGCTAAAAGTAAAAAAGTAGTTTACTTTTTGCTAAAAGTAGTTTACATTTATCCATGTGGGTTGGTTCTGAAGAATATTTAACTTGAAATATTCTAGTATCAGAATGTTATCAGAAAACTGACCTTATCAGTGGTTGTTACATGAGTCACTTATTCCATGGTGTTCAAGCACAGTTGCACACACAAATGATCAGCAAGCAGCAAGCTGTGAAGGGCTGACAGGCATGACCAAAAGGGTGAGGCCAAAGAACATGTGACGTCTTAAATGTTGATGTAACACCTTATCTCTAGTTTCTAAATTTTAGCCTGATATAACTGTATTGATTCAAAGCCAGGTATTGTAAAAGCAGTGCTTGTTTCTTTCTGCTTTAGGTGACATACTCCTGTGTAAATGAGTTACGACAAGCCTCCCCCATACACGGGCCCAAGTGGCCCTACTCCTGGCTACCCCCCCGCTACTGCTCCTGGCTACCCACCCCAAGGTTACCCACCCCAAGGTTACCCACCCCAAGGTTACCCACCCCAGGGATACCCACCCCAGGGGTATCCAGCTGGTCCTGATCAACCTCCATACCCTGCACCCCAGGGGTCATACCCAGTCCAGCCTGGGTATCAAGGATATCAGGTGCCTCCTCAGCCACAATATGCTGGTCCAATGTATGGGGAAGCTCCCAAAAACACAGGTCAGTTTCTGTTATTTCCTGTTCCTGATTTTTTTATGTTTATAGCGATATTAATATCAGACAGGCAACATTTTCCAGTCTTCTAATTTTGGTGAACCTGTGCAAATCAAAGCCTTGGTTTCCTGTTCTTCTTCTGCTGTAGATTACGCATTCAGAGCTCTTCTGCTTATCTTGCTTATCAGGGGTTATTTGAGTTACTGTTTCCTTACTATCAGCTCGATGCAGTCTGGCCATTCTCCTTTGACCTTTGGCATCAACAAGCCATTTTCACCCAGAGAACTGCTGCTCACTGGATATTTTCTTTTTTTTTTGGACCATTCTTTGTAAACTCTAGAGATGGCTGTGTGTGCAAATCCCTTTAGATCAGCATTTTCTGAAATACTCAGACCAGCCTGTCTAGCACCAACAACCATGCCACATAAATCACTTTTCCTCCCCATTCTGATGCTCGGTTTGAACTTAAGCAGGTCATCTTAACCATGTATACATGCCTAAATGCACTGCATTTCTGCCTTGTGATTGGCTGATTAGATATTTGCGTTTTGGGAATTCCTTTGTTTTCACCCTAAGTAGACATTACCTGATGCAAAGAACACCATCCAAGTAAACCAAGGAACTGATGTAGGTAAGACAACACCCATAGACATAAAGGAAAGCCACAATAAAAGGAGATGTAAAAATATGTAATTTAATATAGGTTTAATAGTTGTTGTTTGAAGACTTGGGAGTTTGTATGTTTTATTTGTTTATTTAACATCAGCGTTAATGGCTGTTCATGACAGGAGCAAGGTTACATTGATACTAGTCCAACACATAATGCATGACTTAGGAATGTGGGAGGAAACCAAAGTACCCAGAGTAAACCCACACGGACACAGGAAGGACATGCAAACTCCACACAGGCAAGGTTGGAATCGAACCGGAAATCTCTGGAGCTTTGAGGCAACTGCACTAACCACTTGCGCCACTGTGCCACCTCTGAAGACGCAAGAGACTCAGCTGTGTGGACAGCTTGTGGAAATTCATTCAGCCACAGTCTTGATGTTTGTTTTCCCATTCTTATTGTTTGATTATTTATTAATAGTCACCTAAGGAACTGGCACCCTTGATTCGAACCATGTCTTTTTATTTAAGCTCACACTCAAAAATCTCTTTTATACTTGATGAGATTGTAGATTCTACAGAGCCAACAATTTGAGATACTCTTCAAAACAGAAAGGCTCTAGTCTCTCCAGCATCCAGGTTCTCTCTTGTGCACTCCCCTCGTCATCTTGCGTCATAGGTTTCAATGAGGTTTAGTTTAGGGGTCTGGCATGGCAATGTAAAAGATAGACTGTGGTCAATGAACTTGTTTGTTTTTGACTATTTTTCTGAAGAAGCATACAAAAATAGCTCTGTTTTTGCTTCACCTGACAAAGAACCTGGTTCTATTAGCAGCTAGTGAACTCAAGATAAAAGAAAAAGCTTTCACTGGCCACTCCTTCCAAATAGTTGGTTGAAATGAGTGTGCCATCTAAATGTAGACCTGAAAAATATATGACCCCAAAAAGCTACCTTGTGCTAATCACCAACCATGATCCCCTGATAATTTGTAACCTCTCTAAGCCTCCTCCTCTCGGTGTGTGGGGGCAAAATACACTTGCATCCCCTTCCAGGCATGTTAATTATAGCTCTGTTCAGGTTAAACTTCATAATTATGGCCCTCAAAGTATACGTTGGCATTTTCAGGTTAAATACTTTCAGATGTTTATTTTAGGCATTTTAGTTCTACTGACAGATTGAATGTTCTGCACCTGTTTTGTTTCTGATCTTTAGAGATAGATACATAAATACATACCAAACACAGAGTACCATCACTGCATTGAGCACTTGTCAGATAGCTTTTTCACACTAAAACTAGAACGTGAGTCAACCAAGCGTACACTCACTCCTTTACCGTCCATACCCATTTCACACAGATGGCCTAAACAGCAGCACAAGGTGCAAGCAGGGGTCTGCCACTGGAAAGGTCACCAGTCCATGCACAAGTTCGCTCACATACAGACACACACTCTATGACACTTTAGAGATGGGAATTGTCCTAATACAAAGTTGAGATGAATCATAATCCTGTGATCTGAGATACGCAAGTGGTAATGCAATGAGCGTACATGACTAACCAATTATACAACTCAGAACTTTACACAATGATGCAAGCTGGGAGAATCTGAACGTCACTACTATTAACCCTACTATTGCGTGAACTTGTGACCTAGTTTAGGGCTGTGATGTCAGAAAAGGAAAAGGGTAGAGGGAAGGCTTTAAAGTTTCACCAATGTCTGTCACCACACACAACCCTGAAGAACAAACAAATGCTATAAACATCCAAAGACTGAAATCTCACGGGCGAAAGCGAATGATCAGGGTAAAAACGGGCAGAGGGCAGCACCAGAATCGAACACAATAGTACACAAGCAAGCAAAACCCCTTAAACAATGAGCTAAATGGGTTGAGCTCATGAGTGAGCTCAAACTTAGTATCAATTTGAGTTTCAGAAGATTATCAGAGCGTGGGCACCTAGCCCTAAGCACAATGCACCACGTGGAAGTGGCTTCTGACATGCGCAGGTGCAAGTGACATGCCACACAGAAAGAAACAAAAAACACAGCAACATAAAGAGCCACAGCATGGGTCATAACACTTCATGTACCAACCTGGCAAATTGATCTATTATTAGAAATAAAGCTTTCACTGCCGGACTCGGAGACTGTTCCAGGATGAACCCAGTTTGTATGTAATAGCAATAAGCAGCACTATGTTTGAGGTTTGTAACACAAGGGTCACTCAAATTCAAAAGAAGAGAGAATCTAGTGAAGTTCATGTAGAATTGGAAAGGTCACCAGTTCTTTATACTTCAAAGGCTAACATTAGCCTAATTAGAAAGCCTGATTATAGGTTCCCTGTGGTATTAAGTGAAATGAGCAGGGGTTTGCAGTCAGGCTTCTAATCTTCAATGTCATGGTGCAGACCACTGGGCTTAATTTGGTTGCAAGTGTCTCTGAGCACAATGCTCGTTCTGTAGCATTGATCTGCATTAGCACACAGTTAAAAGGGAACTATTGATGTGCATCATGGGAAGTTACACCATGTGTGTCTCCTTTGTGAAATCAACACAGATTCCATTTTCCATTTATTTATTTATTGATCAGCAGCATATTAGAACCACAGTAAGGCCATTTTCTGGTTTTCCACACTTCACTTGTTGATGTTGATTTTCTCTTTTGACGTCATTTAAATAACTAAAACATCTGGTTTAGGGATGAATTAGTGACTGGTTGATATAACTGAGTGACCAGAGGATGTAATGATTTACATTTACAGTATTTAGTGGCATAATTTATATTTACAGCATGTAGCACAAGCCCTTACCCAGAGCAGCTTATAAAAGTGATTTGAATTGTGCCTGGCAGACACTAAAACCCTGTTACAGGTTGATATAAAGAAAAAAACAAGAAACAAGTACCAGTAAGAGGAACAAAGGTTAAAAACCTTACGTATTTGATTTCACAACCTGATCTGATGCCAGTCCAAACTGGCCCTGATAGCATTACTGAGTATTACTTGGGTGCTAAACGAGTTTGTCCACAGTTTGTGGACACCCTCTTCTAGACATTGAGCTCTGCTATTGTAACACATTCATAATATAAAGATGCATTTCTGATTCACCAAATACCTAGTGGCAGTAGCATGGGTTGTACTGATATCCCAGTCACTCTCAATATGACTCTGTTATGGGATATGTTTCTGCTCTCAGCAGGTCAGTTCATCAACTTTCTGCCCTGCTGTCATTAAACAAAGTCAGAGAATTGTTTTGCAAACATTGATTGAGGCTTACTTGCACAGAACCTTGGCTTCAACTCCATTAGACACCTTGAAAATGCACTGGAATTCCAAAAGTGAGCCAGGGCTTATTGACTAACATCAGAAGCTGACATCACAGTCATGTTCTAAAGTCTAGTGTAAAGCCCTTTTTAGAAGAACAGGCTGAAAAACAAAAGGCTGATGTTTCAGCAAAGGTGGGGGCAGACTCCATACTAATATCCATGTTTTGGATGTAATTTTTTGGGCGTCCACAAACGGCTTTCTATATAACAGTAATTGTATGTGTAATAAATAAAAACGTCATGTTTCTGTTTTATAGTACATTGACTCTAAATGTTGTCCTTGGCATTTTTGCAGTGTACGTGGTGGAGCAGAACCAGCGGGACAATTCAGGCGAGCAGGCGTGCCTGACGGCGTGCTGGACGGCTCTGTGCTGCTGCTGTCTGTGGGAACATGCTGACCTAATTTGACTTAAGCAAACCATATTTGTAAAGACCTTAAACTTCTGTATTTATGTAAGGCTACTTTAATAGCAGATTCTGATCTAATCCAAGATGAACGCGTTTGTTTCAGGGATTTTTTCATATTCCAATCTGGAATACTTTATTCACTCCATGATTCTCAATGCTATGCACTGACAACTATTTATAGATGAAATGCAATCATAGCTCCATTTTGAAAAAGAAAAAAAAAAAAAAAGGAGAGGAACCAACAAGCCAACCGACCAACACAGCACCGAAATGTCAAACCGCTTTATTTACTGTAGCAGCAAGGCAAACCCACTGTTATGACTTTGTTCTAAGACAATTCAGACTGTGTTGTCAAAAGGTTTAAATGTGAATGAATTGTTGCAGATCAGTTTTGTTAAAAGTCTAATAAAGGTTTGAGGGAGGACGTAGGTGTCTGAAATCACTTTTTTCCTCGTCTCTGAAGCATACTGAATAAAAGCTTGCACTGGTTTTTTGTAGGGAGTATTGTAGGGGTCTATCTTCTGTAATGTTTTGAAGGTGAAACAACTGAGTTGAGAGAGACACACAGTTTAAACGCTGGCAGTTTACACATGGCTTGGACTAAAGCTTAACAAGAAATTAACTTCTGAGACACAAAAATGACTAAATGCTGTAATTTTATAAAACACAAATGGAACATCTGGGAATGTGCTCAAACTTTTGCCATCAGTCGAAAAGTTTAGTTGTCCAGGTATTTTAGTTTGTTACAATAATATAACAATAACAGTATATACAATTTGGCCAACTACAGACTGATTTCTATTTTAATGTAGAAACTCAAACAAATGATATTGAGCCCTTGCAATGGAAAAACCAAGATATGTGACAATTTTTTAAAACAACTTACATATGTAGAACATTATTTGATGAACTCTATTTTACAACCCCAAGTCAGAAAAAGTTGGGATGTTTTTTTTC
Source organism: Ancistrus triradiatus (assembly GCA_025084515.1). Taxonomy (NCBI): domain Eukaryota; kingdom Metazoa; phylum Chordata; class Actinopteri; order Siluriformes; family Loricariidae; genus Ancistrus; species Ancistrus triradiatus. Next base: position 69,796 of record JAJAGP010002684.1, on the reverse strand, counting down.
TGGTCAACTTCATTTAATTTGCTAAATAAACATCCATTCCTGCGTTTCAGACCTGCAACACATTAAAAAAAAAGTTGGGACATGAGCAGATAGAGTTTAGGGGTTTATAATGAGGTAAAAAAAAAAAAAAACTTTAAATGATTTCGAACAGGTGATTATAATGATCTGTGGACGTGATTTTTTTTTTGACAAAAATAGCATCCACAAAAGGCTGAGTTTTTGAGGAGTAAAGATGGCCAGGGATCTCCAGTTTATCAACAAATGTGTAAGAAAATTATTGAAATGTTTATTCAGGATCAGGAACTGGGGATCTTAGCGCTGTGAGGCAAGAGTGCTAACCACTGCACCACCATACCATCCAAGGTATCTGTCTTAGAAATTACTTCATTTATTCATCTACAACTATTTCCATTAACAACACAAAAGTGTTCAGAACTACTTTTTTCCAAACAGGAGCATTAATAAATGAATAATTTTGAAACAATTGAGAACTTCAAAATTTTTAAAATCCCATGTTTTCCTGGGCAGGGTCACAAGGGCTATGGCACATATCCCCACAGAAGACAGAATGCCAGTCCATTGCAGGCTCACTGTTGGCATGCCAGGGGACCCTTCACTCAGCTTTCCCTCTCTCAAAACACAGGGGACAGTCGTATCTGCATGTGACACCCAACCTGGCCGGATGACACCACTTGGACTCAGTGGCAGACTAGTGTATTAATGTCTGTGCCACAAGCCTTGGGTTTGTACATTTTTGCCTTTTTAAGTAATAAATATAAAACCTTATGGCTAATCTGGCTAATCTCACTTATTATGAGACTGTTATAACCTAAAGCTCTAATTTATTACAAAGTAATAATCTAATCAGGCCCTTAGCCAATATTACTCTGTGAGTAAATGTGGGACTGTTCCATAGACAGAATCTTCTGTAAACGAATTGGTGACTGGTGGATTCATCACAAGACTGCCTACCAGACCTAGGGCTTACTCCCCAGACTTATGTGAGTGGCCTTAAGAATTAGGTTCTGAACAAGACTAAACCAAGATCACTTTGTTCTGCAGACCTAGAGCTATTTAACTTCTTTAACAATATGTATTAAATGTAACAAAAAGTTCCCCCTTGATTGTCTGGGACATTTTCTGCAGACATTCGCTTCTATCCAACCATAAACTCACTGGTAATGTTGGGCTTAAGTTAATTCACCACATGTTGGATGGTGTTGAGGTCTTGCTCTGTGCAGGCCGGTGAAGTTATTTCACAGAAATGTTCCTAATCATTTCTTTATGGACCTTGCTTGTGCAGGGGTACTGGTGAAACATGAAAGGTCCTTGCCCAAACTGCTGCAACATAGTCGGGAGCACACAGACAATGTATGCCATAGAATTAAGATTTTACACAGCAAAGGCTTTTGCTAAAATGCACATTCCACTAATTTTGAAGGAATGTTTTGTCAAGTCAAGTCAAAATCAGATCATTACTATAGCGCTTTTTACAATGGAGCATTGTCTCAATGCAACTTCACAAGTTTAGATTATCTCCTAATATCTACGTCCAATCCCAAATTGAGCAAGGTGTGCTGAGCATGATGTATGGTGTGCTATACACACCACACACACGACACACGACACATAAAACACAACACGCCACATAACAGCGCACACATACATATGTACTCCAAATTATAATTACACAACATACAATCACACACATACACAACAGTATAGGACACAAACCCACACGTGGCCAAAATGTATTATTACACAAACCCGCATGTGGCCAAAAGTATTAGAGCTCAAAACCCACATGTGGCCAAAACCGTTGCGTCACCCAAACTCGCAAACACACATCAGGTCAAGTCAAAATTTATTTATGTAAACTCTTTTTACAACACAATGTTGTCTCAAAGCAGCTTTACATACACTGCTCAAAAAAAATAAAGGGAACACAAAAACAACACAATATAACTCCAAGTAAATCAAACTTCTGTGAAATCAAAAAAACTGTCCACTTAGGAAAGCAACACTGACTGACAATCAATGTCCACATGCAGGTTGTGGCAAATGGAACTAGACAAACAGGTGGAAATTATTGGCAATTAGCAAGTACACTCAAAGGAGTGGTTCTGCAGGTGGGGACCACAGACCACTTCGACTTAGAGTATCTCTATGCTTTCTGGCTGATGTTTTGGTCATCTTTGAATGTTGGTGGTGCTTTCACACTCGTGGTAGATGAGATCACGACTCTACAACCCACACAAGTGGCTCAGGTAGTGCAGCTCATCCATGATGGTGGGGGACTGTGTGTGGGGACTGTGGTAGCCTAGCGGTTCAAATCAAAGAAGGTCCAGGGTTCAAAAATCCCACCTCTGCCCAAGCTGCCACTGTTGGGTCCTTGAGCAAGTCCACAAATTGCTTGGATTGTAAGACTGTACCAATTGTAAGTCGCTCTGGATACAATTTTTTTTTTTTTTTGTTTCGTCTGCTAAATGCTGTAAATGGAAATGTAAAATGATGGCACATCAATGCAGGCTGTGGCAAGAAGGTTTGGCTGTGTCTGTCAGCGTAGTGTCCAGAGGCTGGAGGCGCTACCAGGAGACAGGGCCAGTACACTAGGAGACGTGGAGGAGGCAGTAGGAGGGCAACAACCCAGCAGCAGGACCGCTACCTCGCCTTTGTGCAAGGAGGAATGGAGGGAGCACGCCAGAGCCCTGCAAAATGACCTCCAGCAGGCCACAAATGTGCATGTGTCTGCACCAAACGGTTAGAAAACCGATTCCATGAGAATGGTATGAGGAGCCCGAATGTCCACAGATAGGGGTTTGTGCTCACAGCCCAACACCGTGCAGGACGCTTGGCATTTTCCAGACAACACCAGGATTGGCCAAAAGTATTAGGATGCAAACCCGAATGTGGGCATGTGGTTGTAGACAACTGTGGTAAACATTTAAGTCATTTTAAACAAAATAGAACGGAAGTCAGGTTTCCTGTGTTGTAATCCTAAAACAGACACCTATGCTATGTACTATCTGTCTGTATATAAACATAGAGGAGGGAGAGAGAGAAATCTATCTATAGAAGGGTTATATTAATGCTCAATCGTGGCTTGCATGTCATGCACATGAAAATAATGAAATACTTGCTGACACCCTATTCCACCCTATAAGCCAACCAACCACTTAATGCAAAAACTACATATTTCAATTTAGTTTCAGTATGAATAACTTCATTATACACTTAGAGATTTGGCCATACAGTAATTACAGATGACAGAAAAACTAAAAATAACATACAAATGCAATGGAAAATAAAATCATCTGGTGTAAACATGCCTTCCAGTCTGAATGCATGGTTGTGTGCTGTTGCATAAGCCACTTTGAAGAAAACATGGTATTCTCTAGGGAGGTTAAGAGCAGCACTCTAGTGTCACCCCCCCCCCCTCACCCGTAACACTCAGTGTGTGCTAAATGTTAATCAGTGTAAACTTACTCCTAGTTGCTTCATGCTATTTAAAGTCAGCATACAGCTTCAACAGGATCCACTGCAGCAGCCAGAGGAAACTTACAAAGCAGACACCTTCACATATTGCACAGTAGTGTTCTCTGCTAAATGTGGAAGCCTGTTGTTTTAATTGACTGACCCATGTAAAACTTATCCAAGGTTTTCGACTAAAAATGGGACTCTGATAGCGAATGAGTGATGGGCCAGTTCTGGCCACATTTGCCTTTTTCCTCAGCCTGCTTTCCACCTTGGCGATTTGCACCCGCCAGCACATATTTAGAGCTGCGGGACTGGTGGGAGCCTTAGGCCCAAACTGCAATCCTACATAAAACATTACTCATAGTAAATTTACATGGGTAACATGCAGCCAAAGGGTCTGAATGCCATGGTGAACTTCACCGTGGCTGGAAAACAGTTGAGCAAATTTGGCACACAATACAATGGCCATAACTGACCGATTTTTTTCAGACATGAACAGTCTGAAATCTGGGAAGGAATATAATCATTAACCTATAACTGGGCTATACGAACCCAGAGATCCAAACATACACTAAAAAGAGCGATCAGGTCTGTTTTTTCTTTACTGGTCCTGACAAAAGGTTTTTAAATACTGCAATACTGCTTGTAAGAACTGTGTTGTAATAAGTTTAGAAACTGGTGCCAGCGTTTGCATAAAAAAACTGCTTGGGAAAACCATTTATTCAGCAAACCAGTTCTAAAACCACATGTTTCAGCCAACCAGCTCTTGCACAGGTTTCAAATGATCCCATCATGCAGTTTTAACTGACAGAAATGATTTACTACCAATTATGTTTGTCATTAAATTTTCTGTTTTAAATTGTTCACTTTTATGGATGGAAAATGCTAATGTTCTTTTGATAACAATGGTAGCATTAATATTTGTGCTTAATGGAGGGCTGTAAAAGTGCGTGGAGGCAGCAATCAAAATTAATCATTTGTCCATATTTTTGTATCAGTGTAACGGTCCCATGAAGAGGGGCGACAGAAGATGTAACAGAGGATGCCAGTTACATAGTAGAATGTTATTGAAAGGTCCAAAAAGTACCAAGGAAGAGAAGAATGCACAAGAATGCTGGCAGAGCTGTGCATGGTGATTGTTAGGTGGGGAGTTTGGGTGCCATGGTAATCATAGGTGAGGGGTGGGTCAAGAATGTCCTTGGACCAGGACCCAAGATCGCTCCTCTTTGCTGTATCCCTCCCAATCAGTAAGGTAATGTAATTGGGTTCCGCTCATTGGGTCTAACAGGCTTCAGACAGGGAGTGCCATCCACTAGAATGGCATAGGGAGGCTCAGCAGCATTCAAGTCCTCATTCAGCCATCCTTATCATAAAAATATGATTATACATATACATTGTTGTCAATGAGTTTTTAAAAAACAATTTTAAAGAGAGTGGGAAAATAAAACCTGATCAGCAGGATGGAAGACCAAGGCAGGCTTGTGTTTTGGTCTTATATCTGGCAGGTCCCACTTAATGCACAGATACATTGGGAACTGAAGTTAGTAACTTAGGAAGGCAGTGGACCAGCAGTGGAAAACACGGTACCTCATTTAACACAAAAAAGCAGATCAGGGGAGTACACTGCATTAGTAAGCGAGGTAAGGGGTAGGTACTCATAGCGTCCCGATTTGCTTACTACTTACAGCAGTCTTCCAACTGCCGCCTTTTCTAATTTAGACTATACTCTAGGCTTTGTTGCAATCTTATTTAGAGGCCCCTGGGCTGCGGGACTAGTGGGAGAGGGTAGGTGCAGCTCTCAGTTACTTTATTCAGGTCAAAATTGTCTATGCAGAGCAAGAAAAACAGAAAAACCCTGAGGAAGACCATAGAGGGGTATATAAAGCCCAAAGTGAGGTATTGGGTATTATATTCTTGCATGGCCTTTCCTCAGCAGGTGAGAGTGTGGGAGACTTGGACTGTGCGACGAGGTCTATAGCACAGGGCAATGAGAAGGGTGCTGGAGTGGCAGTTCCTTCACTGAAAACCTCGGCTAGACCAGGGTAAAGCTGTGGGGTGTTAGGGTGGTAATGCTGGCCTGGGCCAGAAGCCTTGTACAGTGCTTAATTGAAGAGTTCATTGGGGCAGACAGCACTGCAGGCAGGTATTTGACCCAACAGATTTTGTTTTGAATGGACCAGCAGATAAGAGGATCACATCATGTCTAGGATGATGGGATAAGACTCCAGATGTGTAGTGCGCTGGACTGTGTGAAGCTGAAAGTGATATCTAGAAGATTGAGCTGGGAAGAAGTGTGTGCCCTCGGAGGTGGGTTGTTGGAGGTATTTTTATTAAAAGACAAAGCTGTCAGACCCGTAGGGAATGAGGCATAAGACAGTTGAATCAGTTCTATGTTTCGAAACACAGGTAAGCAGTCTGTGAGTCAAGAGGTGTACCAGTGAAGTGAGGCTGAAAAACAGTCCAGGGGCTCAAGGCACAGGGGATGAAAGGTTGTAAGAACCAGCATGGCAAGATGAGAAGTGAGATCATGAACATGCAACAAGGTCCAAAGGTCCAGTTAGTTATCTGTCTATGACGAGACTTTGCAGTGCAGTAATTGACAAGCTGAGTTTAAGTGATGAGGGAGAACAGGTGACAGGTGTGCAAGATTACAAAACATGTGAATCAGAGCTTGGGAGGCTTATGGATTGGCTGGGTGTGTGAAAGACCATGGGGTCTTGGAAGGTGAAGTACAGGGCACTGGACGAAGATGACACAGGTGTGACAATAAGCCTAATAAAATTTTAGGCTTGGTGGTGGTCACTGTTGCAGCACAGACAGATGATTCTCCTACTCAAATTTTTCCCCTTCTATCAGACAAAGTGTAGCATGTCAGCATGTGACACCCAACCTGCATAGAGGGCACCACTGGGACTTGGGAACAGATGCCTGCAGTAGAAGGCTAGCATGTTTCTAATCAAAACCCTACAACACACAACATTTTATAAAGTCACATGCCATTTCATAACTGAACTAGATGGTGAAAGTTTATGGACGAATTTTGTGGTTGGCTTGAAAAAGCGACATTACCCGTGGGCCCAAAGGGCATCACATGTCACCTCAGATTGCACCCGAGACCAAGCATGCCGAATTTTGTGGCCGTAGGTCGAAAACTGACTGAGTTAGGGTCATTGACTCGCCAGGGGCCCCAGTGCCCAGCCGGGGTTCAGAGGGGTCCCATGGGCATCACATGACACGTCAAATTGCACCCGGGACCGAGCTTGCCGAATTTCGTGGCCGTAGGTCAAGAACTGACTGCGTCATGGCCTATGACCTGCCAGAGGTGATCAGTTTTACCTACAAGTTAAGGGAACGGCAATGGGGAAGAAATTCGCACCAGCGTATGCAAACATTTACATGGCTGACTGGGAGGAAACAATACTCCCCAAATGCCCCTACAAACCAACACATTACTTCCGGTACTTGGATGACATCTGGGGCACATGACCCCATGGAGAAGAAAAATTCCAGGAATTCATTGAAATCCTTAACGACCACCATGACTCTATAAAGATAAAGTACACCATATACAATACAAATGTCATATTTCTGGACACTATTACCTACAAAGGACAACACTTTCTAAAAACCCAGAAATTAGATGTCAAGGTCCATTTCAAAGAAACAGACACACATGCTCTTTTGCATAAAAAAGCTACCATCCTCAACACACATTTAGAGGAATCATCAAATGTCACGATTCCACAGAATTTGTACTCAGGATAAAGATGTTGGAGAAGCTAAAAAACCCTTGTTTCAGGACCTTAGACAAAGGGGATATACAAGAACCTACTTGCGTATAGTGTACAAGGAATGGTACCAGAGGCTACATAGTGTAACTTCGACCCCAAATCCCAATACCCAATACCGCACCATCGTCCCACTAATAACGCCGTTTTCACATTACGAGACTAAAATACACAACAAGTTGAAAGGATCAAATTAATCAAATTATGGGAAAGGAGAGTGGTGGAATTAAAATAATCTCCAGACTTCAAAAAAACCCCAAATCCAAGAGACCTTCTAACAAGTAGCAAACTCCTTTCACCCAACAAAAGAAAAAAAAAAAACAATTAAAAGAACAAAAATATTCCACAACCACACCAGAAATGAAGCCTACACCATTCCTAAACATTTGACACTCAAGTTAAGGAACTCTGTATATCTAATTACATGTGGTACGTGCAGAAAACAGTATGTGGGAGAAACAAATACATCTGTGAACGAAAGAATAAATTCACACAAACAACATCAGACACTGCAAAAAAGACAAGACCCATCCAGTGGCCCATTTCCAGCGACACAATCCAAACAAGATGACTATATGGACAATCGCACATGATTCAACATGGAACACAATACAAAGGAGGAGCATCGAGAAACATTGGATTAAAAAACTCAACACCAAGTTTCCAAATGGCTTAAATGAAAAATGGAATTGAAAACTTATTGGGTAAATTAAAAGATTTAAGTTTAAGGGAGTTACCTTTTAGTCTTGCTTATGTTACGATTGACCAAGGTGTTTGTCATGAAACAGATGATTAATGATTGTTAAGTTTACAGTTTCGCAATATGATCAATGTATTGTTCTGTATTGTATTGTATTGTATTTTTTTTTTAAATGGTAGCGCATGATGACAGGAGGAACCACTCAAAGGGAAACCATACCCGGAGTCTCCTCATTTCTGAGCACCCAAAATAAAACTCAGTATTGCATGGAATCTTCCATTATTCTGGCAAAGAACAGAATAAATATGAGATGGCCTGTGCCATTGCCAATGCCTTTAACCTGCCCAGGAGTCATCTTATACTGGTAACTGTCTACAGTGGCATGCTGCGTATGGTGTTACTGGAATTTTCTGAATAATAAAATGATGTGTATTTTATTCTGTTTTAAAGGAAACTGCATGTAACCCACTTGTGCCAAAAAAACTGCAACTAAACTTTTCCAGTAACTGTTGATCAGTTTCGCACTTCGATTTTAGCCCATTCCTCTGTACAGAACAACTTCCACTCTGGGATGTTTGTGGGTTCCCCGACATAAACTGCTCACTTCAGGTGTTTCTACAACATTTCTGTTGGAAATTTTTCTTCGTCGCATTGAGCGAGCCAAGACCCCCGAAGAAGAAGGGTAACCAAGAGCGCTAGTTAATAGCTTGCCCTACACTAGCAACTAGGCCCTAGTGGTTACAGGGCAGCCTCCTGACAGCCCATTGCTGGCGATCTACCAATCGGCAACTACATCTGTCTCTAATAATAAAAGCGCTAATAAAAGATTTCACCTTCAAATTACTACTAATCAAGGAGTCTCACATACTTTTGCCACTTACAGATTTTGGATCATCTTCCTCAATTAATAAGTGAACAAGTATAATATTTTGTCTCAGTTGTTTAATTGGGTTCTCTTCATCTACCTGTAGGACTTGCGTGAATATCTGATTTAAGCTGTATTTATGCCAGGAAAAACCATTCTTAGGGGTTCACAAACTTTTAAGAACCACACTATATCTGTACTGTACATGTAATTCTGGGACTACAGCACAACTACTGTTTATTATAGCCAAGACTGTTGGCATAGCACGTTCAAGTCTCCCTTAAGACCTAATCAGTTTATCTTCACAGAGCAAGAAAGTTCAGGATCACCAGTTATAAAGACACACTTTCTCATTAGGGATGCTTATGTTCTGCTTTGTTTTGGATGAGTAGCTGTGCTTTTTTGTGTCATCTTATGTACTTATTTTTGCTGACAAAAAAGATATTATCAAATATTAGCACTACTATTATCACACATTTGCATACTCCTAAAGCCCACTGTTGTTTGTGTTTTCAGTGCCATGGTATCTCTGTATACAATGTTTGTGTTTGTTTTATTACCAATTTATACAGCCAGGGTTCTGATGCAAACTGCCTTCTAAAGGTTGTTGTGCTTTGCTTTTTTTTTTTATTTTTTATGTTTTGGATTAAAACTCAGCAGTGAGGTTCAATCCATGTTTTCAACAGATGCTTAGTTTAACAATGGTTTGACAGTGAAATAGGGATGTAATCCTTCATGTTATCCCAGTAGTATGACAACATAGAAAGGTCATCATTTCTGTTTGTGTAAGAATTCAACAATTTTCAATCCTGCTTAATCCAATTCAGGGTCGCAGGGAGATGGTGTCTAACCAGAAGTACAGGGTGCATGGCAGAAACCAATCAATCAGCCCCCAGCCCTCTCAATTTCCTGAACAACCAGGCTTGTAGGGTGTTTCTGATCAGCAGCGGTGATTAACTACCGAGAGCAGTCCGAGGAGGGGCAAATCATGAAGTGGCTAGGCTACAGGGTGTTGGTGACCAAGGGTCATCAATGTGCGAGAGCAACAAATCCCATCTGTGTGGTCTGAATGGACAGATGGCAATGGCAATTGCAATGGCGAGTGTAGTGTGGTCCAACTCTGGCTCAATAAAGTTGCATCAAAGCATTGAGACTCAAAGCACCAAGTGGCCCACATGTAATTGTGTGCCACTGGTGTGCAACACTTCTGTACTGGCGGCAAGATTCATTTGAAGTCATCGCTGTTATTCCATGACAGTACATTGTCTGAGGAAAAAGGCAAATGTGGTCCAGAACTCAATTTCTATAAGGGGCTGGTTTGAGTGTTTCTGTAACTCTCGATTTTGTTACGGTTCGCCTAAAAAGTCGGATGAACTGTATAAAAACAAAAAGGGATTTTAGGACCCAATTGCAGTTAGCTCCACATAGAAGGGACAAATCAATAAAATAAACAAATAAAAAGAGTGGTGTGTGTGGGCAAAAAACACATGCGCACACAAGTGAAAACAAAGCTGCACTCAGAAGGGTGGCAGCTGGGGGTAGAACCCCAATCACCGGCGATCAGGATCAAATGCTTAACCGGTGCCCCACACGGAGGCACAGGGCAAGCCAGGGAAAAGAAAGGATGGAAAGGGCAAACAAAAGCTCCACACAGAGTGGACTCAAAAAAAGGAATAATAAATGTGGAAAATAAAAGCCTAATAGGGAAGCAGGGACGGTAAGGGAGAACACAGGGAGCCCGAGTCACTGCAGTGAGCGAGTCAAAAGCCGAGGAGGGCAACAGAGAGTCCGTGAACAGGTGACAAGTGGAGCGAGTGGCGGGATCTTTCCCTACTCTGACCATCTAAGCCCTGGATCACCTCCGGCCTCTTGACTGTACATAACTACTTCTCTAAACAGATGCAGTCTACCAATTTGCCTAAAGACCCTTTAGCGTAACGGAGATCGCAACAGCACGTATGAGACGAGGAAGGTTTCAGAATACACGATATGTAAGGGTGAGACACCTGACTAGGCTTGAGTGTAGTGGTCCACCTAGCGTTGGCAGGCTGGATCCTCACAGATCTCCTAGGATTTTCATGTACAACAGTCTCTATAATTTATTCAGAATGGTGCAATATAGAAAAAACATCCAGTGAGTGGCAGTTCTTGCTTATGAGAGATGTCAACAGAGAGCTGAGAGAATGGCTGTTATAAGAGCTCAGTACAAAAGTGGTGAGCAGAAAAGCTTCACAAAATGAATAACAAGTCAAACTTTGAGGGAGATTGGCTACAACTGGGAGGCTCTAACCAGTTCTAGTATAGCAATCCTAACATGGGTGTAACAGTACACAAAAGTCACGATTTGAGACGTACCTTGGTTACAAAGTTTTGAATTTAACTTACAAAAGCCTGTTTGGTTAACTGGCCATCATTTCTGGAAAACACACACAATACATATCTACATCTACTACTACTACCATCTATCTACTACTAATAAAAAGTAGAATAATGAAATAACGATCTGAAGTGTAGCATGTAGAATATTATTGATTCGTTTGATTGTCATATTCATTTGGAGTAATCACATTCTATGTCCAGCCAGCAGCATACCCAATTTCAGCTGAAAAATGTTAGCATGCTGCCATCCTTTTATCCACTTGTTATTGTCCACTGCTACTGAGGTTCACTGGAAAAAGAAATGTTACCAAACAGCACAGATAGCAGACAGTTCTAGGCCAAATATGGCACTTATGGCTCAGTCATGGCAATGGCAAATGTATTGTAGGCCAAATTTGGCCCAGTTGTTTCCAACCAAAATAAAGTTCATCACAAAATTCAGACTCTGGGCGGCATGTAATGTAATTGAGCATATGTAGCATTTGCACAGGATTTGCATTTTGTGCCAAATGTGTCATGTTGGGTGCAGTTCTGGCTGTGTACTGGCAGTCAGATTTGGCTGAAGTCACTACTGTCATTCCACAGCAATATGTGGGCAGAAGAAAGAGGCAAAGATATTTCGGGCAACTTACCCTCGGAGCATAAAAAAGGTTTTGCATGTATAGTGGTACTTGAAAATATGTTCTATATTTCTGCATAAAAATGACCTAAAACAACATCATATGTCTACACAAGTCATAGGTGAAGAGAACCCAATGAAACATACGAGACAAAAATATTATACTGCAGTTAGTCCCTTCTATACTGAGTAAACTATTCCAATATTATGTGTCTGTGAGTGGCAAAAGTAAAGCCTTTAGGATTAGCAGTTAATTTTAAGGTGAAATTAGAGCCAGGTAGTTTCAATCAATGGGATGTTAATCAGGTGTAAGTAGGCACCCTGTTGTATTTAAAGAACAAGGAGAAGTCTGGCCTTCAGAGTACACATTTGTGGAAAGGTACCAAGGCAAAAGCAAGGGAGAGGTCTGGGACCTCAGAAGAATTGTTGATGCTCATCAGGCTGGAAAAGGTTACAAATCCATATCTAAAGAGTTTGAACTTCCACAGACAGTGAGCAAAAAAAATTAATTCAAGACTGCTAGTACCCCTTGCTGTCCATCTACAGTTTGCTAAAGATCACATGTACAAGCCAGAAGGCTACTGGAAAAAATGTTTTATGGACAGATGAGACCAAAATAGACTTTTTGGTTTAAATGAGAAAGTTTATGTCTGGAGAATGTAACACACCTTATGCTATCTGTGATGGTGGTGATAGTATCATTGTTTGTGCCTGTTTTGCTGCATCTTGGATAGCATAAGGTGCCATCATTGATGGAACAATGAATTCTGAATTACACCAGAACATTCTAAAGGAAACTGTCAGATCATTCGTCCATGAACTGAACCTCAAGAGAATGTGGGTCATGCAGCAAGTCAACACCTTAAGCACACATGCTCCTCTGTCAAAGAATGGCTTATTTGTTTGTTTATTTGGTTTACTTAACATTGCTTTTAGCATCAATGGCTATTTACAACAGATACAGTGGGGCAAAAAAGTATTTATTCAGCCACTGATTGCCCAAGTTCTACTCCTTAGAAAGATGAGAGAGGTCTGTAATTTCCATCATAGCTAAACTTCAACTATGAGAGACAAAATGAGAAAAAAATCCAGGAAATCACACTGTAGGGTTTTTAAAGAGATTAATTGCAAATTATGGTGGAAAATAAGTATTTGGTCAATAACAAAAGTCAATACTTTGTAACATAACCTTTGTTGGCAATGACAGAGGTCAAACGTTTCCTGTAAGTCTTCACCAGCTTTGTACACACTGTAGCTGGTATTTTGGCCCATTCCTCCATGCAGATCTCCTCTAGAGCAGGGATGTTTTGGGGCAACACGGACTTTCAACTCCCTCCACAAATTTTCTATGGGGTTGAGGTCTGGAGAGTGGCTAGGCCACTCCAGGACCTTGAAATGCTTTTACGGAGCCACTTCGTTGTCTTTGAGTTGAGTTTTTAGCAAAAAGTTCTGATGTTATACCACATGATATTCTCCCAGTCCTCTTCTGGATCATACATATGCTCTCTGGCAAACTTCAGACAGGCCTGGACATGTACTGGCTTAAGCAGGGGGACACGCCTGGCACTGGAGGATCTGAGTCCCTCTCGGCGTAGTGTGTTACTGATGGTAGCCTTTGTTACTTTGGTCCCAGCTCTCTGCAGGTCATTCATCAGGTCCCCGCTGTGTAGTTCTGGGATTTTTGCTCACCGTTCTCATGATCATTTGACCCCACGGGATGAGATCTTGCGTGGAGCCCCAGATCAAGTGAGATTATCAATGGTCTTGTATGTCTCCCATTTCCTTACAATTGCTCCCACAGTTGATTTATTCACACCAACCTGCTTGCCTATTGTAGATTCACTCAGTCTGCTGCAGGTCTACAATTTTCTTCCTGGTGTCCATCGACAGCTCTTTGTTCTTGGCCATGGTTGAGTTTGGAGTCTGACTGTTTGAGGCTGTGGACAGGTGTCTTTTATACAGATAACGAGGTCAAACAGGTGCCATTAACACAGGTAACATGTGGAGGACAGAAGAGCTTCTTCTTTAACAAATATTTTTATTATTATTCCACCCAATTTTCTGCGCGAATCTCCTCCTACGGTTTTTGAGATATTGACATGGGACAAACACCAAACGTCCAGTATGTTTTGGAGAAGTGTGCTTGTATACAGCTAAGAGAAATGTTGTTGCATTCACACGCTACACTTGCATTTGTGTGAAAAAAAAAGTCCCATTCACTTGAATTCTAGGTGCAACCTGAGGTGACATGTGATGCCGTTAGGGCCCTTGAGGTTCTCGACTGGGCACTGGGGTCCCTAGAAGGTCATAAAGTGTAACTCAGTTACTTTGGGACCTACGGACAAGAAATTCGCCATGCTTGGTCCTGGGTGCAACCTGACGTGACATGTGATGCCTTGGGGGCCCTTGACATCCCCAACTGGGCACTGGGGCCCCTGGAAGGTCATAGAATGTAACTCAGTTAGTTTTGGACCTACGTAAACGAAATTCGGTATGCTTGCTCCTGGGTGCAACCTGAGGTGACATGTAATGCCTTTGGGGCCCTTGAGGTCCCCAACTGGGCATTGGGGCCCCTGGACGGTCATTGATCGTAAATAAGTTATTTTCAACCTACGGATACGAAATTCGGCATGCTTGGTTCTGGGTGCAACCTGAGGTGACATGTGATGGCTTTGGGGCCCATGAGGGGCTTCATGCGTTTGTAATGTGTGTAGCATGTTGTTTGCATTGTCTTGTTTAAAAATGCACATGGATGTCCCGGGAAATGATCACGTCTTGAAGGCAGCATATGTTGCTCTAAAATCTCAATGTACTTTACTGCGTTGATGCTGCCATCACTACCATGACAGGCCCTGGATTTTGGACCTGCTGCTGATGGGCATTTCTTCCAAAAATGTTCTGGAATACTGATTCTTCTAACCATAATACAAATTTTCACTGTGTGTTGCTCCACCCCAGATGCCTCTGAGGCCAGAGAATTCCATGCCGCTTCTGGACATGGCCTGGAACCTGTCCTAATGGCATCAGTAGATCTTTGTTTTTGAATGAATAGTTGGTCTGATTAAAATTGAATGGGCAAAAATGAATTAAAAACTGACATTAAGTTGTACTTGTTACAAATTTTCTGATATTTTAAAATTAAATTACAGTTGACCAATTGTTCATGCGCTTTCTTTGTTTCATACTTGAAAACAACATTCACTATTGAAGTGCATTTCAAACTGTTAATGCATGGTGTCCACTGCAGTGGGCAGATGTGTATATTTGCCAAAATAAAAGAAATTTGAAAAAGAAATTGACAATTTTTAAGCCATTTGGAGGTTAAAAAAAAACATTGAAAAAGGGTTAACAAATGAAATTAAGTTGACCAGGTAAAAGGTTAAATATCCTAAATATCATACTGTCTGCAATGAAATAAGTAAATCAGCTTTTTCTGATATGGGGTCACAGAATAAAACTGCAAATGGCTTTAGTTTATACAGTGGTGGGTTCACTGTATAAACTAATAGAATAAAATATATGTTATAATGAAAGGTAATGAAATACAGTTTAACGTATTTAAATTATAATATGACGCAAATTTAATATGCAAAGTGCAAGCCTCACTTGGCCCAGAATCTAAAACCAGAATTTGGCCCAAATGTGGTGAAAACTTGCCCAGTGTTCTATTTGCAGGAGCACTTTCAGCCAGACTCGACCAGCACTCAGCTTATAGCAATTTCACATTGTCTGAGTAAATGTCGATTGCCCCAAGTCTAAAATGGATCTGGCATGAGTGGACCATTTTGGCAGGGAAGACGTGATGCCTGGGTAATGATTTGCTGGGAGCATTGTTACAGATCAGGTGGTTTTAATGTTTTGGCTTATTGGTGTATGCACATATGGGCTCTCCCTTTCATTAGAGTGAGAGAGCGGTGACAATGGTGCACAAAAACAAGGAATTTTGGGAAGGGGACTAGCTGATCTGTATGCCAAATAGCTCATTCTATCCCTTGCTCTCAGTTTCAATGAGTTCTGGTGACTGAACAGCATACTGAAGTAAGTTGGATTGTTTCCAGCTTACTGGACAATCCTGTCCTCAAGGGCTACATTACACTGTCCACCATCCAGACAGAGGCATTACGCTGTTGAGAAAATCAATTCTATGACACTGTGCTGTCATGAGGTTTCAGATATTTGGGAATATTAATCCAATTTTTATCACTGGGTGCCAAGAACTTCTGCTCAGAAAACACAGCTCTCTGTTGTACTGGCATTTTACTTCACTCTTTTCTTAAATCCCTTTTTCTTAAACCAGATGTCTGCTTGGAACCATTCCACTCACTCTGGGGAGCTTGAGGACACTGATGATCTTTAAAAATCATCTCCAGTGCTTTTTCTGACACAGAACTAGTAGCACATTTGGCTTTGTGCCCGTAGGGTCCCCTAGAAATTAGAATTATCCAATACATAAAACATTAACTCATTTGTACTTTGTATAGGACAAATTGTTACTTGCTCTTTTCCTCACATGCTTATATAACTGGCGTGAGGCTTTAATGATTTTGTTCAAACTATGTATCTGAACACAAAATTAATAGTTGTTTATTCACATTTACTAAATATGTGATGTTCCAGATCTAACCAGCCATAAAAATACTGGGAAAGACTATATATAAATATATATAAATAAAACCTACCAGTATATACACACACATGCATTTGCTATATTTGTGAAGAATTTCCATCCAGTACTGTATATTACTGTACTGTAGCTTAATAATGCAAACCCAACAGCTAACACTAAGCTTGACTATTAGAGGTCATAGGTATTTTGTTTGTCAATTTTTTATTGTGGATGTCTTCAATAAATGATTTTAGGTGACGTAGCCTACTGTAAGTGACATGGCTTTGTCTGGTGTTGATAGATCACACTGAAATGGAGATATAGTAAGTGAAATATATAACATACAAGGTATATAATGGGTTTATTTAGACTGTTAAACTGTCAAAGAACAGTTGTAGCATTATTGTAATATCTTTGGCATTTTTTGGATTCTTTGAAAGAATCCAGCATGGTAGCTTGCACATAAATGTGCACACAACTCATAGGAAACTGAAAAGAAACAATGCAAGTGCCTGGCATGGTAACATTTTAAATGTATTATATAAAGCCATTATTTCAACCATATAAAAACAATCAAAGTAACCCCAGATATCTGAGAGCAAATACTTTTTTAAATAAAAAAAAGATAGACAAAGTCCTAATTGTAATTACTTGATATCTTTCCAACTGTCTTGGGTTTATTTTATAGGAAAAACTCCTTACAGACAATTGTTGCTGACTTTTTTGACATTTTAACCCCTCTTCCCCTGGTCAGGTTTGCAGAGTGATCCGGCACCATCCCATAGAACACAGTGCAGATGTAAATGTACTTTGTGCAGGATGTTATTCCGGTAGGATAAATGCAAAAATGGTTCAGGAATGGTTTGAGGAACATGACAAAGAGTCCAAGGTGTTGCACTGGCATCCAAATTCCCCAAAGTTCAGTGTTGGACAAGCCAATTTGATTCACTTGACACCCCACCTCACAACTTACAGGACTGCTACTAACATTTTGGTGCCAGATTTGGTGGTCCATTTTGGACACCTTCAGTGGTCTCGTGGAGTCCATGCTTTGACAGGCAGAGCCTTGAGGCCCGAGGGGGACCTACTCAGTATTAGGCCGGTGGTTTTAACATTATGGCTGATATGCACACAAATGTGATCCACTGAATTTGAAAGTGAAGTACTGGTGGCAGAGGTAATGTTGGTGCCTCACAACTCCAGTGAGGCAGGTTTGAACCATCTCCCCAGTTACTGTGTGGATGTTTCCATAGCTGTGTCCATGTGTGTTATCTTTGGATACTCCTATTTCCTCTTACATCCCCAAAAGATGCCACATGGTGAACTGGCTACCCTACATTGGCCCAAGGTGTCAATGAGTGAACGTACAATAGACTGTTACCCTGTAAGTGTGTATTCCTGCCTCGTACCTAGTGCTTCAGGGATAAGTCCCTGTCCCACTGTGGCTCACCAGGTATGTGATTTGTATACATTTGTTTTATTAAGTTTACCACACAAATGAAACGGAATCTGCTCAGCTTGCAAATGCCGTATTGTTTTGTTCATGTTCACTATGTGGTACGGTTCACTTTTAACTTTATTAAATTTGTAATAATGGAAAGGCAAGTACTGGTTCTTGGCCAGACTTTACAAAGCAGTCTAACCTGTCAAGTCTGATATTCATTCTCCAAGGTTTTTATCTGGCATCATACCTATAAAGGAAAATGTTTTTTTGTATGGATCAAGTTGACATTCAGAATAATTTGTCTGTGTCTGATGTGAGGGACAAAGCACAAGAGACATGTAAAAATGTATTCTTTATTTAAAAAACAAAATTGCAAAGGACCTCCACCGTTGAGTGTGTTTTTGCACTAGCTGAAATACAGTGGTCCTTAAAAGTGTGTGAATTCTTTAGAATTTTTGTATTTCTGTATAAATATGACCTAAGACATCATCAAAGTTTCACACATGTCCTTAAAGCAGATAAAGAGAGCTCAGCTAAACAAACGAGACAAAATATTATACTTGGTCATTTATGTATTAAGAAAAATGATCCAATTTTACATATCTGTAAGTGCCAAAAGTATGCGAACCTTTGATTATATGGTGTGACCTTCCTGTGCACAATAACTGCAACTAATTGAGTCAGATAACTCTTGCCCAATCAGAAACATCAGCTTGGAGAAGTTTTAGTCCATTTCTCCCTACAGAACAGCTTCACCTCTGGGCTTCAGGTCCTTCCATGACATTTCTATTGGATTAAGGTTGGGACTTTGACTTAGGTATTTCAAATCATTAACATTCTTCTTCTTTAAACCTTCTTTGATAGAACACCATGTGTGCTTAGGGTCAGTGTCTTGCTGCATGACCCATTTTCTCTTGAGATTCAGTTCATAGACAGATATCCTGGCATTTTCCTTTAGAATTTACTGGTATAATTCAGAATTCATTGTTCCATCAATGATGGCAAGCCATCCTCATCTGTACACAGAATGTTTTTGTCCAGTAGTCTGTCTTAACCATTTGATGTTTAAGGGGCAGTAATGTTCATTTGGACAGCAGTAGCTTTTTCTTTGCAACCCTGCATTGTTGTTCATTGTTCTCCTGATGGTGGACTCATGAACATTAGCATTAGCCAATGTAAGAGAGGCCTTTTGAGACTTGAGTTACTCTTTAAAGATGGGTTTGTAACCTTTTTGAGCCTGATAAGCTGGATCAACCACCCTGTGCTGAGCTCCTCAAAGAATCTCGTGTTTGATGCCATGATACACTTCCACAAATGTGTCGTGAAGATCTCTGTTATTTAAACTAAACAGGGAAGCCACTCACACCTGACTGCCATCCCATTGCCTACATGCACCTGAGTCAGCCAATAGCTGTGCTCACGACACCGATATTCAAAAACAGTGGAGAAAATTTAGAGAAACTTTTTTTTTTTTTTACTACTACCAGTATTTTTAAACATTGTAGTTTTTTTTGTCCAGAAACAAGGTGATATGGTTCAGTTATATGGTTGTTGTTAAGTGCAATACGACTTTTAATTTTTTTTTTAATTTATAAAAAATACAGAGTACAAAGAAAGACAGTGCATTTATAGCTTAAATAAATGTAGATTTAACTTCAGCATTTTTGTCTCTCATTTATTGTTATTACTTTTATAAGTTGCAAAAAAGTGACATCAGCATTATAAATCGGTCATTGGTCACCCTGCTCTCTAAATATCGGCATCAACCATTAAAAAACCCATATGAATCGACCATTACTATGAAGTCGCCTTCAAATTAACTGCTAATCCCACAGTTTGACATACTTTGCTACTCACATATGCAATATTACAAATCAAAAGATCACCCCCCCCCTATTAATAATTGACCAAGTGTAATATTTTTGTCTGATTTGTTTAATTGTATCTACTTTAAGCACTTGTGACAAAATCTGATGATGTTAAAGTCATATTTATGTAGAAATCTAAACAATTCTAAAGGGTCCATGACCTTTCACCACTGTACATTGACATCCACTGTGGTGCTTCACCATAAGGAGGAAGAGATTCTGATACATCAACAACAACATAACTTAGAAAAGAAATGAACGTCTGAATACTAAATTTCACTTGAAGCAGTTACCATGGTTCTCCTTCCAAGTCACTTCCTTAAATAAATGTACACATTGAAATGGAAATTAGTCCTAACTGCTGACAGCTTTACATACAGTATAGTATAAGAGCAATATGCATTTCACAGTTTCAAAGACTTAATTTAAAGTAGACTGAAACACCATATATTACCTTTCTCTCATTTGCTTGGCTGAAAACAAAAGGAAATAAAACATCTTAATGGAGTTGTACATATTATACAAAGGGTAAATTAAAACGGTCAACCTTCACGGAGATTCATGTTGTGTTCTTCAAATGTCTATCCCCTCGTGATTGTCATATAGTGCAAATATAAAAGGACAGAGATCTTGAGAGCCATGCTCAACTGGATTCCAATGGAGAGCTTTTCCCTGCAGCTCTCTACAATACAAGTCTGAAAATTCTTGTGGTTTATTGTCTGTGAATTTAATACATGGATTGGCAAGGGACGAGTTAAGTAACAATTCCATTTCTAGGCCTGAGACAGCGACTGAGTATTAGCATGTTCTTGTTCGGTTCCCGCTTTTGAAAAGAGGTCAGAAAAAATGATCGCAAGAACTCAGCCCAAAATGGCCTACAACCTCTGCCTATTCCTAAAAAGTCTAGTTCTCTTACAAACAAAGTTACGTAGTTACAAGTGCTTTTTTCTAATCCAGGATAATTTGACTGTGTGCGGGAGCTTCTTCGTGGTGGATGAAGTCTTTGCAGAAGGGTGCTCGCAGCTCTCTGGATTCTATTCCTGTCTTTGTACGAGAGGGGGGGGGATGATGGCTGCAATAGCCTGGCTCTGTTACCTCTTTCCCATCTCATTCTGTTTCAGGAACTGGATGTTAGCTCTGCTGTCTGCCAGTTCAGGGTACTGCTCCACTGGCAGCACGTAGTAGCCTTCATAGCCAGGGACTTTCCCCATAGCCAGGAGCTGCTGTTTCTCGCTTTCGCTCCATGCACGGCTCGTGTCTCTGCCCTCTTGTAAGTGTTGCTGCTCTTTTGCCCAAGCCTGAGCCAGTGCCCTCTGCTGGGCTTGTTCCAGCACACGGGCTCGCTCTTTTTCCAGCAGCTCAGTGCCGAGCCCGTATCGCACACTAAACACTAATGCTTGGGTTTGGATCTCCACAGTGACACCACGCCGTGACCGCCCACCAACAGTCACATTGACGCCGGTCTCCAATACCCTGTGCCCACTGCTGATGCCCAGGGCCAGCAGGTCGCCGTCAGGAAGCCCAAGCTTCACGAAGAAGTGCCAGTCACGCCCACCGATGATGTAGTGTGCACCTTCCAGGTAGATGGCACCATTCAGCACCTGTGCAATCTTGTGACTGCCCTCATTAGATGAACTTGACACAGATGCAAGAACGTGTCCTTCTCTAATGGCCAGCATCATGCCTTTACCCACAATGGGCACAGTGGTGCCGAACCAGTAGCCCGGTTTGTCTCGTTTAATACGTCTTTGCTTGTTAAGCAGCCTGCCCTCCAGAGCCATGAAGGCCTGATTGTGTCGTTCCACTGAATGCTGCACTCCAGTAAACGTCTGTTAATGTCAAGAGCACAAATGGCAGAAACAGGAAACTCAGAATAAATGTGTGACTCAAACGTTCACGGAAATTCATTTATCTGGCATGCACACTATTTATATAGGACAGGTAAAGCAAACATACCTGGGTATTGTCACAATCCTGACTGGCAAGTAATTCATATGGAGGGTCAACAAAATACAAAGGATGCCTAGGAAACCCAGGTATGATGTTGCTAAGCTGGAAACCAAACATGACCAACCAGCTTTTTACATCTGCAAAAAGAACAGAGAAACACAAGGGCCCTAGAAATTACACTTCATATTCATATTAAACAACTATAAAATGCAACTAACTGTTCAAATTGCTTTTATTAAATATGGTCACGTGATTCAAGATGCAATTTTACATGTCATGTTATTTCATAGTTTTTTATTTCATGTTTGATCATTGTATGTAGAAATAACAGAAATGTTATTTCTACATACAATCATTTATATCAAGGTTGCCCATACTTTTAACTGGTGGTTTTCTGGTGTCTGTTAACTAATTTAATAAAACTAATAGTTATGTCACATGTAGCTCTGCTGCCTGATATAAATCCATTTGCTCACTAACCCAGGCAAAGTCAGCTTATTTTCATAAACTAATGAGTTTCTCATTATCTTTGGTATGCAACTGGTTTGCATTAAATTGACCAAAACGTGCAGTTTAGTGCAATATTGTGCTAACATGAATTCATTTTCAAGTGTGCACCATTTAATGGCCATCTGATCAAGCAACGGCAGTTAGCTTTAAAGACCATGGTATCAACAATTATAATAAATTACAATATGAAATAAAACTTTGTCTTTTAAATCTGGACAATGAGACTGTACAGTGCTGCTTGAAAATTTGTGAACCCTTTAGAATTTTCTATATTTCTGCATAAATATGACCTAAAACAGCATCAGGTTTTCACACAAGTCCTAAAAGTAGATAAAGAGAACCCAGTTAAACAAATGAGACAAAAATATTATACTTGGTGATTTATTTATTGAGGAAAATGATCCAATATTACATATTACTGAGTGGCAAAAATTTGTGAACCTCTAGAATTAGCAGTTACTTTGAAGGTGAAATTAGAATCAGTTGTTTTCAATCAATGGGATGCCAATCAGGTGTGAGTGGGCACCCTGTTTTAAGTCTGCTCTTCACAACACATGTTTGTGGAAGTGTATCATGGCACGAACAAAGGAGATTTCTGAAGGCATCAGAAAAAGAGTTGTTGATGCTCATCAGGCTGAAAAAGGTTACAAAACCATCTCTAAAAAGTTTGGACTCCACCAATCCACAGTCAGACAGATTGTGTACAAATGGAGGAAATTCAAGACCATTGTTACCCTCCCCAGGAGTGGTCGACCAACAAAGATCACTCCAAGAGCAAGGCGTGTAATAGTTGGCGAGGTCACAAAGGACCCCAGGGTAACTTCTAAGCAACCCTGCCATGCCGTTCTAAGCAACCCTACCCTGCCGTGGGCTTCTCCCACATTGGCTAATGTTAATGTTCATGAGTCCACCATCAGGAGAACACTGAACAACAATGGTGTGCATGGCAGGGTTGCAAGAAGAAAGCCACTGGTCTCCAAAAAGAACATTGCTGCTCGTCTGCAGTTTGCTAAAGATCCTGTGGACAAGCCAGAAGGCTATTGGAAGAATGTTTTGTGGATGGATGAGATCAAAACAGAACTTTTTGGTTTAAAAGAAAAGCGTTATGTTTGGAGAAAGGAAAACACTGCATTCCAGCATAAGAACCTTATGCCATCTGTGAAACATGGTGGTGGTAGCATCATGGTTTGGGCCTGTTTAGCTGCATCTGGGCAGGACGGCTTGTCATCATTGATGGAACAATGAATTCTGAATTATATAAAAGAATTCTAAAGGAAGATGTCAGGACATCTGTCCATGAACTGAATCTCAAGAGAAGGTGGGTCATGCAGCAAGACAACGCTTAGGGGCACACAAGCCGTTCTACCAAAGAATGGTTAAAGAAGAATAAAGTTCATGTTTTGGAATGGTCAAGTCCTGACATTATCAAAATGCCATGGAAGAAGTTCATGTGAGGAAACCCACCAACATCCCAGAGCTGAAGCTGTTCTGTACGGAGGAATGGGATAAAATTCCTCCAAGCCGGTGTGCAGGACTGATCAACAGTTACAGGAAACGTTTAGCTGCAGTTATTGCTGCACAGGGGGGTCACACCAGATACTGAAAGCAAAGGTTCACATACTTTTGCCACTCACTAATATGTAATATTGGATCATTTTCCTCAATAAATAAATAACCAAGTATAATATTTTATCTCATTTGTTTAACTGGGTTCTCTTTATCTACTTTTAGGACTTGTGTGAAAATCTGATGATGTTTTAGGTCATATTTATGCAGAAATATAGAAAATTCTAAAGGGTTCACAAACTTTCAAGCACCACTGTATATGGTAAGGCAACTCGGTCATCTGAACAGCCAATCAATGTATGTGTGTGTGTGTGTGTGTGTGTGTGTGTGTGTGTGTGTGTGTGTGTGTGTGTATGACGTTCTGCTGCTTATTTGTAACAAGCTGTAAATGACTATGTAAGTAGTACTGCTTTGTTTAGCCCACGACTACCTGTATATTCTTGCTAATCTATAACTATATAAACGAGTTTACATTCACTCGTTGAGTCTCTGTTTCATCTGGGTGATCTTCCGTGTTGTTTCTAATACTGTCAGTGAATTTTTGGCTTCTGTCAAACAAAATGTCAGCCTCATCATACGATGCTCTTAAGTGTTATTTCTTTCTCCTACTCAGGGTGGTAATGGTACATTACTGTATTGTCCATAATTATTGTGAATTTACAGAAGTTCCAAAAGGTTTAGCATGTGTATAACAGTTTACACTGTCACTCAGGTTTTGTTCCACTATGCCACTGTGCCTATTGCGATAACAATTAGCAAGTATATTTTGCAGCCCAATTAATCATCGGTATAGTGAGAATGTTATTCAATCTGTCTTTGGGAAACAGAGCCTTCTATAATATCAAATGTTAAACGTAGAAGTGTCTCACCCGTCACATAATTCTTAACATCAATCATATCGCTGAGAGGATTGTTGTTTTTGAACATGTAGAGGTTGAAAGGCGCAGGCTCCTTGCCTATCTTTGCCCAGAGAGCATGATCAGGTGAGGTCCAGCGCCCTGCTAGTACATCATAGTCCCTTTGAGTGAAGTGGACTAGCTTGGTGAGGGGGTCATAGAGGCCTCCGTGGAAGCCGAGTGCGAGCTGAAAATCTGGGCTGGAGTCGGAGTAGATCTCGCCATACGCTGTGTATTGAAGCTGCTTCACCATCTGCCCACTGCTGCTGAAGACAGCCAGCGGAGTGCCAGTGTTGTCAGAGGCGATGTAGTACTCCTCACCGCCGTTCACCTCCATGGCGAACAGGTGGCCCTGGAGGTCATAGTAGAAGGAGGTGATTTCGGCCCGTGAGTGGTTGTAGATGTGAGTCACTCGACTCGGATGGTTGAGGTCAGCGTAGAAGTACTGCTGGTGTTCCCCGATGGATGTTCGGCGTGACACGCGGCGTCCGAGGCCATCATAACGGTACTGAACACTCCACCCATCTGCAGTTCGGCTGTAGGCCCTCTCCAGAAGCCCTTTGGAGTTGTACTCAAAGAAGTCAGAGCCCCTTTGGCTGAGAAAACCATCCTCGTCCAACCTGTACTGGACGTCCCCGAGGCGCGTGATGCGGTCACGCAAGTCGTAGCGCAACGGCAGCAGTCGAGCGCTGTTTCCAGGGTTCAGCAAGTGCAGGTTGCCATTCAGGTCATAGCTATAGCGCCACATGGACCAATCGTTGACCTTGACGCCAACAAGCTGGCCATCACCATCATACTCATAGCGGTACTGTGTGGTGTTGGCGTAGGGCCCGATCTTGAGCTCGCGCTTGATCACGCGGCCCATGCTGTCATACTGCACAGTCATCCAGTACATCAGGGAGCGGAAAATCTCATACTGAACCTCTTTGATGCGCCCGTGAGCATCGAAGTGCTTGCTGAGAGTCATGACGGCCGTAGTGATGATCTGGTTGATGTCGTAGTAGATGATGCCAAATTTTCCAAAGTGCTCCACCTTGCCAGAAATTTCGTCATAGCGGTAAAGATCCACAGGCAGCGGGGTCTCTCCAATCACTGGCTTTATGCTGGCCACCCGGAAGCTGTTGTCGTGATAGGTGTAGTCAAACCGGGCATTGACCATGCCGTCCTCTGAGAAGCGGTACATCTGCTTGTCCACCAGGGGCCCCAGCTTGCGATAGCGAATGGTACAGGAGAAGCCACCACTCTGTAGGTTTACCATCTTTAGCATCCCAGCCGTTTCGTCGAAGCCAAAGGTGACAGCGGTCGAGTCGTATAGCACTTCAGACAGCTTGGCCTGCTTTCCATACTTGTACAGGATGCGTCGGCCTGTGCCCAGGTAGAAAGTGGCACGTGGGCGACCATCCTCATCAAAATCATGGATGACAGTGGCGTTGCTTTCGGGAGGGTTGTAGGTGTTGCGAATGTAGCCCACAGACACGTGGGTGGACATGGTGTGTCTGGCCATGCTGGGCATGGTGACCGAGGTGAGCTGACCGGAGCTGTCAAACTCAAACACATACTGCTTCTGACTCTGCTGCAACAACAGCACCATGGACTGAGCCGGGATAGAAAGAGGGAAAACAAACATGTTCATCAATAAAATCTTGTTTTGTTGTAGGAAACAAAGTTATTAGGGTAAATACAGCTCTGATAAAAATTAAGAGACCTCCCCAACTTATCAGTCTATAATTATCTAATTATCTATTTATAGATACTATATGAGTTTGAGTGAAGTGGAGCCTTTTTTACTTTTTTCTATAAATTACTGACTAATTCCAAATTTGGACCAATGACAAGAACCTTTATTCACTGTAAATGACAACTGGTCAAAATAACAAAGATGATGTATGAGTTTTTAGACCTCTATTAATAGTACAAATAATAATACAAAGAAAACAAGTTTAAAGTCATTTTTAACAAGACAATACTAATGTTTTAACTTGGGGAAATTACAGAAATCTGTATTTCAATCCCAGATTTCATGTGCACTTTTCCTGAATAAATAAGATTTGGTTCAGGTGATCACATAATCAGTACCTCATTAAGTAGAATAGGGTGTATCTGTGTTGGAATTCATCAGACACTGGACTGAGACTGCTGCCTTGCATGTAAATGTGTTGATTTTTTTAGATAAGAAAATTTGGAGTGGTCTCTTAATTTTTTCCAAAGCTGTAGTTCGAAATTTGTGGAAGTAAATTCCAAATAAATACAGCCCCTCCCTTCTGTGTTTATTCCACCGCCATGCTCCTACATCACACACATAAATAGACTAGAAAGCGTTGTGGGTAGGCATTGTGGGTAAACACAGACCTTCATGTGTTAATTTGTTGGATATCAGTGTCCATATCATAACTTCCTAATCCATTTTACAGATCTGGCAGCATCACAGAACATATTGTATTGACAGCTGACAGGATGTGAGGAGAACTTCAAGCATTACAAAATGCTCTGCCTTAAAATATCTGGAATTTTCTGGAATTATTTATTTCCTGCTACAAATGAGGTAAGTGTAGTTGAAATGCAGCTCACCTTTTCCATATAGCTGAAGCTCCACACTTTCCCATCCACAAAGGTGCGTGACAGGATTCGGCCAAAGGTGTCAAACTCACTCTTCTCACTCATGCTGCCCCTCTGCAAGCCCACCAGGCGGCCCGTGGGGGAATAGGACACATTGACCAGTGCCAGGCTGCTGCTGGGTAGCCAGGTGGCAGGCCGACCCTGAGCATCGTAGATGATGCGCAGTGTGAACTTGCGATGGTCATCGTACACCTTCTCAGTTCTTGTGTTGCGGTCGTAATCAATGGAGAGCAGGTTCCTGCCATGGGCCTAGACCATTTGTAAAAGATTACATTTTACTATAATATAGTAAAATTTCAACAGGAAAAAAGTCAGTTAAGGGTCACATCAGATTTGAAACATGATCAGTTTATTATAGACACTAGTAAGATCTAGAAAAACGTTGGACCTCCTTTGGACTTCTACTGACTTATGTGAATAGGGTAGCTTCTTATGGTTGCTGCAAATTAGATGGCAGTACTGATTTGCTCTGAACAGCCTGTTCTACCTCATCCCGGAGATGCTCTTGTGGATTAAGATCTGGGGACTGAGAAGGCCAGGGAAGCAAGTCATGTTCCTGAAATCAATCCGTGACTATACTATAGGAGAGAACACTGAGAGAACGCTGAGAGAAAGCTGAGAGAAAGCTGACGTGAGGATTGCGAGGATCTGGCAACCCTGACCCATTTGCCCCCACTGCACACAGGACGCGCGCTGTTTTGTAGCTGTTAGCAGTTTATTACCTTTGAACTATTTTAATTCCCGATCGCATCTGTATCGTAAATAATCGTATACATAGTACTTTTTACAACATCTTAATCATTTTCTTCTCGTACCGGCGGATTATATTTTTTGCCGCTAATCGTTATTTAGTAACTTTACAGGTATACCGGCTTGTATTTGCAATAATTAGCCATTAGCTAATTACCAGAGTTGCGTCTTCTTTTGCAGTAGTGTGTGTTTTTATAACTTTTTTACAGCCTTTTCCCACCTTCTTTTTTTCTGAGACTTAGTTTTTTTGTGACGTTTTGTATGAACTTTCCATTAACGCTTTAATCGAGCATTGCATTGGACCATCGGCTGCAGCTGAGTCATATCTTCACTCGGCACCCCACAACACCACCCGAAGCTAAGTACCTTTAATTCATTAATTGTACTAACATGGCTTCTGCTGCGCTTGTTCCCTGTGCCGAGTGTGGCATGTTTAGCTATTCTTCCTCCGTCATTAGTGTAAATTTTATTTGTGGATAGGTGTAGGCGTGTAGCTAGTCTGACGGAGAAGATTGTAGTTTTAGAGGCGCGCATCCAGACATTAGAGAAGGCTAGCTCAGCTCCTAGCTTAGCAGATCTGGATGCCACAGGTGAAGGTAGAGCCCACATCCTGGCAGAGCCCTCGCAGCAGGGCAAGTTGGTGATGGTTCGGCGACGTAGTCGTAAGGCTAGCCCACGAGGACACCACTCTTTACCTGTTCACGTGTCCAACAGGTTTACCCTCCTCAGTGATGCACCCACTGAGCAGCCTGTTGAAAGAGCTCTAGTTATAGGTGACTCTATTTTATGACACGTGAAACTAGCTACCCCTTTAGGGACACCAGCAGCTAGAGTTACCTGTATCCCCGGAGCCAGAGTGCCGGACATTGTAACGAGTCTTTGTAACTCGAGAGCCGTAGATTCTCTAGGATAGTTATTCATGTAGGGGCTAATGATATACGGATTCGTCAGTCAGAGGTTACTAAGGCTAATTTTGTAGAGGTGGTTAGAGTGGCAAAGGCGATGTCCGATGCAGTAGTGTGCTCTGGCTCCATCCCAATGCGGCGAGGTGACCAAGCCTACAGCAGGTTATTTACATTTACAGCATTTAGCAGACGCCCTTATCCAGAGCGACTTACAATTGGTACAATCTTATAATCCAAGCAATTGTGGGTTAAGGGCCTTGCCCAACAGTGACAGGTTGGCAGAGGTGGGATTTGAACCTTGGACCTTTTGGTCCGTAGTCCAGTACCTTAACCGCTAGGCTACCACAGTCTATGCTATGCTACCACAGGTTATGGTCGCTGAACTGCTGGCTGTCCAAGTGGTGCTCTCAAAACAACGTGGGCTATATAGACAATTGGACAGCCATTGAGGGTAAGCCTGGCCTTTTAGGATGGGACGGTGTCCATCCCACTCAGGAGGGTGCTGCTCTCATCTCCTACAACATTGCCCATAGTCTTATAGCTCGATTGGTTAGGGGCTGACTATCCAGAGGAGGGGTCAGGCAGCAGACAGACCGGCTTAACCAACTGTCTGCTGGTAGCCATGCACCGTCACCCAGTACCCACATTATTGAAACTGTGTCTTTTACCCGCATCTGTCCTAAACGTAAATGCTCTCAAAAAGTCTGTTTTAATAACCCCATTAGTATAAACACAGATAGCTGCCAAAGAAATAACAACCTTAGACTAAAGCTAGGACTACTTAACATTAGATCACTTACAAACAAAGCAGTGATTGTAAATGAAATGATCACTGATAAACGCTTACACGCTCTCTGTCTCACTGAAACTTGGATTAGACCTGATGAATATTTAGCCTTAAATGAAGCCTCACCTTCTGGATACAGTCATGCTCATCGCCCTCGTCCTAATGGTCGGGGAAAGGCGTAGCCACAATTTTTGACAAAGAGCTAGGTGTTACAACTAAATCCCATTACAAGGCTAATTCATTTGAAATACTAATTCTTAATGTGACTGATCCATCGTTATGGAAGTCAAAACCACACTCTTTTTCATCTTATCACTATTTACCATTCAATCTGGTCCGCTATTCAGAATTTCTTCAGGAAGAGGAATTTGCTACGTTCTTTCCTGCTTACTACTGTCAACCGATTAAGGCGTTAATTGTAAGGTGAGTTCAATATTCACTTCAAACATTGAGCGGATCCCTTAAAATTGCTTTCGAGTCCATCTTAGGATCCAGGGTATCACTTCAGAATGTGATGGGACCAACACCCAGCCGCTGTTGTCATCTATACTTAGATGAATATTAACATTTGATTAAAACTATAGATAACCTGATGTTTTCCCGCAAAGTGATTCGATGTCAGATCACTATCTTTTAGTATTGAGCTATCTCTAATAAATAAATAAGTAAAAATTGGAGGGGTTTAAGATTGCTGGAGGGACAGCATGCAGGGTATAAGGCATGCCCTTACTAAGCTAAAAGTGACCTGAATACTTCTCCGCAATCATTGGAGAAAAAATAAGAATAATCCAAGATTTCTCTTTTAATACAGTCTCCCAAAAGTAACAAAAAACCCGACAGAGAAAGTGATTCTCCCGTTCTGTGGAATGTTAACAGTAAGATTCATGACTTTCTTTAATGATAAGACAGGGAAAACATTAGGCATCAAAACTCGAGCTCATCACATCACAAAACTTATTCAGCAACCTTCCAGATGCAGCACTAGTGAAGACATTCTGTTATAATTTAAATAGCGTAAATCAAGATAGAATCCTTTTATCCCAATTACTTTTTTAATACTGAACTATCCCACGATCAGCTCGTCTAAGTCATCAACTGTTTATAGATCAATCCTACAAAGTTTACTAAACAAGAATACCTAGTATTATAGAGCCACTGTTAGTTATTTTAAATTCATCCCTTACCTTTGGTTATGTGCCCAAATCCTTTAAGTCTGCCGTTATTAAACCATACTTAAAAAGCCCAATCTTTGGACCCTTGTGTGATATCTAATTATCGACCAAAATTCCAAATCTAAATCTTCAAAATCTTAGGAAAAAGCCGTCTCTCAGCAGCTCGCAGTTTACCTTCAAAGGCTGATATTTCTGGAAACATTTCAGTATGGATTCAGGGCCCCATCATAGTACTGAAAACAAGCATTAAATTAGGGTATAAATGACTTGTTAAGTCCTCAGATAGGGAGTGTTTCTTTTCTTGTTCTGTAGAGTTACATGCAGCATTTGCCAATATTAGATCATGATGTTTACTAAACAGACTAGAAAAATACATGTAGTATTAAGGATAGCCACTTTCTGGTTTTAAACCTTACTTACACACGACACCAAGGTACCAGTTGTTCATATAAATAATCTAGGTCATAAGCTCCACAAGGGAAGTCTGCGGCCTCAGGGGTCCAGGCTTGGCCCTGCTTCTATTCTCTCTGTACATGCTGCCCAATAGGATCAGTATTTGTAAAAATGGCATTTAGTTTCCACTGCTTGCAGATGATACACAGCTGTACATATAAGCCAACCAACCTAAGAAAGCCTTACAATCAACAAAATTGAGGGACTGTTAAAGGAAATAAAAGATTGGCTGTTATTTTAATTTTCTCTCACTTAACTCAGATAAAACTGAGGTTCTGTTAGTGGGACCCAAGGCTGTGGGTGAGAGACAGGTTGGCTACATCTATCCTAAATCTAGAGCTGTCCAGTACTTGCCCAGTCCGTCTGTTAAAAAACACTTAGGTGTCACATTTGCATTACAGATCTCTCCTTGGGGATGCGCACATTAGGCCGCATCACCGGCATTGCTTTTTTCAATACTTAATATTGCTAAACTTAGAATCTCCCTCTCTTTTAATGATGAAGAGAAACTGGTTCAGCGTTTATAACCCTCAAGGTGGATTTTACTGTAACGGGCCTTACTTACTGGATTGCTTAGTAAATACTATAAATAAACTTCAATTAGTTCAGAATGCGCCGTAAGAGTGACTAACTTGACTCGAAAATTTGGGTCATATCCACTCCTGTTCTATCAATAACTGCAACTGGTTACCAGTTTAAATTCCGTATGATTACAAAATACTTCTTATTAACTTATAAAGCTCTACATGCCTGGCCCCCAACCTTATCTGAGTAAAAGTCCTTAGAGTTTTTGCAATCCAACTAGTCTACATTCGTTTGCAGGGTGGGCAGGGACTTCTTTAGTTCTGAATAAAAAAGTCACAGCAGGGGGACGGCTTTCTCATACATGGCCCCCCACCTATGGAATAAACTTCCCACTTTTGTTCAAGACTCGACAATCTCCAAATTTTAAGTCTAGGATAGGACCTACTTATTTAAGCAGGCTTTTGACTGATTTAGACCGGGGATGCCATGCCTTGGGTCACTGGGGGCCGGAGTCTGGAGGTCATGTTCTGGCCTGCATGCCTTGTCCGGTTAGCCGGGAGTGTCGAGGGAGCGAGGTGGCTGGACTGGGCTTCGGCATCATGATCTTGACGCGTGCATCTGCCTAGACTAAGGCGGAGTGGGGTTCATAGTCAAAGAGTACTTATGGCTGATCAGGAGACGGTGGGTTGCTGTCTTCTGCCATCTGTGGGGTTGCCGAGTCTCATGTTATCCCTCTTGGCTGTGTTACCTACCAGTTCTCCTCTTTCTAGCTATGCTGCTATAGCTACTGCTGCCGGGGTCTCATGCTACACATGGCATCAGTGATTGACATGGCATCAGTGATTGTTAATAGACACTGTGCTCTTAATCAATAACTAATTACATTTTCTGTTTTCTCTCCGAGCTGTGTTCCGGTACCAGTTCCAGCCCCACACATGATGTTCATCCGCTGGAGTTTCACTCAAGCTGCTTCCGTCATCAGCTCCAGCCCCATCATACTCGGACCACTTAATGACGATGTGCATATTTCACATTTTATTTGAACTATGACTCCATGACTTTAGTTTCGTTCTTAGATTTATCATCTATGCCGCCCAAGGAGGTTGGGTCCCTTTTTGAGTCTTGGTCCTCCCAAGGTTTCTTCCTCATAACACTTAGGGAGTTTTTCCTTGCCACTGTCGCCCTCAATTTGGGATTGGACGTAGATATTAGGAGATAATCTAAACTTGTAAAGTTGCTTTGAGACAATGCTCCATTGTAAAAAGCGCTATATAAATAGATCTGACTTGACTTGACTTAACTATACAAACTTCGTGGCATGGTGCATTGTACTTCTGCCATAGGGTAAATACTGCCCACACTGCTTTGGTAAGCCATACTATATAAATGTCAGTCCACAGGTATCAGAGGGCCCAGGGTGTGCCAAGAAATCATTCCCCCCATCATTACTCTACCTCCACCAGCCTAAATGGTTGACACCAGACAGAAAGGGTTCATTGATTCATATTGCTGGTGCCAAAATCTGCCCCTCCCAT
The DNA here is from genome assembly GCA_025084515.1 of Ancistrus triradiatus. Classification (NCBI taxonomy): domain Eukaryota; kingdom Metazoa; phylum Chordata; class Actinopteri; order Siluriformes; family Loricariidae; genus Ancistrus; species Ancistrus triradiatus. The sequence continues at coordinate 36,385 of JAJAGP010002684.1, read as the reverse complement.
CAGAATGGTGCAACAGAAATCTGGATTCTTCTAACCAGATGATGTTTTTCCACTGGTCAATGATCAAATATTCCACTCTTTGGACGACTGGTGTCTTGCCTTTTTGTTTCCCTTGGCCCTTGAACTGGCTGTCTGCTATTACAGCCCATCCGTGCTAAGGAACGACAAGTTGTGTGTTTGGACCTGTTTGTTGGAGCACCAGCATTGTATTTGGCTGTAATTTGCCTTTACTGTGCACCGCCTGCTCGTCAAAATGATTCTTGACATCCTCTTCTGACCCCTTTCATCTATGAGTTGTTTGTGCCCACAGGATCCCCTTTCTCTGGATGTTTTAACTCTGTCACATAATTCTCAGTATACTCTCAACACTGTTGTATGAGAAAACTGCTAAAGATTGGCATTTTTTGAAAAAGTGGCCCCAGCTAATTTAGCACTGATGTCCATGCCACATTTGAAGTTGCACAGTTCACAAAATTTTCCCATTCTAATGGGAAAATAAAGTGTCCACTCGGTGTATTAATTTAAAGCTTGTACTTACTCGGAGCTTCCTTCCATAAACAGTGACTTTGCCTTTGGTTAGCTCCTTCCTCATCCTCCATTCAATTGAGTTGAGTCCGCTGTCCGTGGGTAGAGAAATGTTGCGCGTCCCAATGGTGGGAGTGACTGAGCCTGCCAGGATGTGTGGCTCAGTGTGGAAGCTGAGGCCCATGCCATTAGCATAAGAGACCCTCAAGGTGCCATTGTAGTACATCTGATAACTGTTCCGCACCTGGTCTGTAAAAGGGCAACAGGAAGATAGGGGAAAAGAATTAAAAAAAAAAAAAACTACATCACTTTATTTGCTGTGATCTGCTTGCTGCTGTACATTTCACACAAATGTAAGATTTTGGCCCAGATGTGTGCATGTGAGAAATAGTGCTAATGTGAGAACTGGGAATAAAAGCGCATTAGTTTGACTAAAAGCTGCACAATTGTCTTCGGATCCATTTACATGGCATAATTTCATCAGGGCCGCTCTGCACAGATGTGCACCTGCAAAAGGCAATTGTTTACACATTCCAAAGTCATCAGAAACTTGTACGAGGCTAACGAGAACTAGTTATGCATGTGCAGCTTTCGAACTTATTTATCTGGAGTAAACACCAAAAGCCGACATGACGTCTCTAAGGGTGTATGAACTCAATAGTGCAGGCATTACTGTAAATGATCCGTGGTTTGTTTAGGAAAAAATTAAGTGTTTTAGGATTAAGCATTTTGTGAACCGAACTGCTTAACTATAAAAAAAAAAGCACATGAACATCTGTTTATTCACTAGTTATTGTGGTTTTGCACTAAACTTTGAGCTTTTGCAGGGACAGTGGCTGGCTTTAGTGATGCATAAGTGTGTGTGTGTGTACACTGTCATAATAAGATTCTGAGCAATTTGAAGAAGGGTCCACATTTTTGGCCACATATTTAATCTGCACTCACTGATCACTTTATTGGATGCACCTCTGTGTTTCTACACTCATTGTCCATTTAATCAACCCCACTTGCCATGTAGAAGCACTTTGTAGTTCTACAATTACAGACTGTAGTCCATCAGTTTTTCACAAACTTTGTTGTAGAAACAAGGAAGAGTACGCAATAAAGTCATCGGTGAGTGTATGTCAGGACAGTGTAAGTGTCACGCTTTTGTCTCGGAAGGAACTGGGAGGCGGACGTAAGTGCAAGTGGTGCAGGTTTATTTATAGTGAATATTGTGAAACATGCATACAAACCAAACAAAACAAACACTAGGAACATAACTAACAAGGTAGCATACAAGACAACACTCAAAGCTAAAGCTAACATGTGACAAACAAAGGGGATGATAATGCTAAGAAACAATAACAAGGCTAAACACAAAACACAACTAAAACTAAGATACTACACAAAGTATGTGGCTGAGCAGGTCGCCGGCGAGTCCTCGTCACGAACCCGGGTGGGTGGTGGGAGGCCGGAAGGAGAGCACGAATCTAGCTCAGAGGAGGGTGATGCACTCTGGACATCCTCCGAAGCGAGCACGCTCTGGCCGTCCTCTGGATGGGCCTCACTGGAGCGGGCGGCCTCTGGAAGGGCCTCACTGGAGTGGGCGGCCTCTGGAAGGGTCTCACTGGAGCGGGTGGCCTCTGGAAGTGAGGGTGGTGAGACAGGCCATGATCCAGCTATCGCGAGTCCCTGCATCACTGCTGAGCCCAGAGCTCCCTTCACAGCACGTAAGTCCCCAATCAATCTCTCCTGCCCAAGCGTCTCCGCAATTTGCACCACAAACCCTACCGCTTCTCTGGCAGTCTGTACTGATCCCAAGACCCCTTGAAGTACCTGCTGGATCTGAGCCATGACCAGGTGAGTTGGGGTCAGGAGCGAACATGGGGGTGTGGGTGGGGCTGAAGAGTGCCAAATCCTGTTTGGGCCGGGGGATTCCCAAACAGCTGGCGAGAGGGGGATCCAACACATGACTCACCAGCTATGATCCAGGCTGGCGGGTAGTGTATGGCAATGCAGGCGTGGTGCTAGCGGTCGTGGGCTCCGGCGTCGAGTTAGCGGGCGTGGGCTCCGGCGTCAAGCTAGCGGGTGTGGTCCTCTGCTTCCTGCGGCATCTCTTGGTTGAGCGGGAGAAGCCACAATTCAGGTTCTGGAGGGTACTGGCCAGACCGGGAGACTCCACCTCAGAGTCCTGACCACATAACGTTAAGGGAGGGTGGTACTCCCACTTGAGGTGATCCTCCGGGTACTCATCATCAGATAAGTCAGACCACATGCTACGGAGGACTGGGGACACACTTGCTACGTTCTTTAACTGGTCTGGCTTACTGTCACGCTTTTGGCTCGGAAGGAACAGGGAGGCGGACGTAAGTGCAAGTGGTGCAGGTTTATTTATAGTGAACATTGTGAAACATGCATACAAACCGAACAAAACAAACACTAGGAACAGAACTAACAAGGTAGCATACAAGACAACACTCAAAGCTAAAGCTAACATGTGAGAAACAAAGGGGATGATAATAATGCTAAGAAACAATAACAAGGCTAAACACAAAACACAACTATAAACTAAGATACTACACAAAGGAACAGAGACTATGATACAGAGAACGAAGATGAGTGGACAAAACCAGGAGAAGAGCCAAAGCAACCAGGGAGTGAGGAATCCAGACAAGGAAGTGCACAGGAAGAGGGGTGTATATATAGAGGACAGACCAGCAGGTGGCTACAGCCCCACCTGCTGGGTAGGAAGGAGAAAGCAGGGGGAGCTAAACAAGATGGATGCAAACTGAAGGCTTACAGTAAGTGAATTGAGAAATGTTTGATACTTAATGTAACTGAAAGTAATGCAGATCTAAATGGAAAAGCCATATATTGTAATCACTCTAAAAATTCCCTTGCAGTACACAACACATTTAACATCTTAGATCGAATGCTAGAAAATACTGTACTGATCCCCAGAGAGAAATTTAAATGTAACATAAGCAGACATCAATCACACTATGTACAAGCAGTAAATACACCAGTCGATTTCCACAAGGCAAAGACATCAGTGGAAAAACACAAGACAAAGTGCAGACAACATTAAACAGGCATTAACACTAAATGTGTATTTGTGGAGTTCCAGTGCCTATGCTGGTACATTTTCCAAGGTTCATACTGTGACACTGGGATAATGGTAGCATGGGACATGCATTTGAGTTCTTACAAACTTGAAGTGTTCACAGTTTAAAGACGTGGTTAAAAATGTCATGTTATGCTGTATTAATCAGACATTTAAAATACACAAGGAGAATTAAAAATTCATTATGAACAATGAACCTTATCACTCACATATTATTTTAACATATTATACTTGTCTTATCCTTGAACAACCACTGTGTATGATATCAATAAGAAGCTAAAGAAAACAATGATGCCATGGCCCCCCATAAAATCGATTTTATTTTTCCTTAGGGTGTACTCACACTAGGCAACTCATAGCGCACTCGGGCGCATTTCACACCTAAAGCACAGTTCTTTTGGCTAGTGTGAGAGTTCCAAATCATGCTGGCACTTGAAAGAACTGGGACCGAGCGCGATTCACTGGACTCACGCACAGTACATATGTAGTGTACTTAGTCATGGTTGGGGTGCAGAAAGGTGAGCATGTTTGCATTTCTGTGTTTCGCCAAAACAAACAAACAAACAAAAAAAACCCCAAGAAAACCAGAAAAAATATAGGGATAAGGATTGTCACTAACTTTAAATTTAGCACTGGCATTCACAAAGCATTTAAAATGCTTCCACGTAACTAAAATGACAATAAAGTGCTTTACTTGTGCATTTAGCAACAGTTTGGCTGCAATATTTAATTCTCTGCCAGTTCAGGCTTAAAAAACCTCCAAAACGCAAAAACCAGTGTTATAAGCTGTCACTTGTGTTTAAGGCTGTCTTCACTCTCTACAGAGAGAAAGCATTCTGTTTTATCTGAAGACAACATCAACCAATCACATTATTCAGCACCAGACTCCAGGAGCAAAACATAGCCCAATATTTTTAAGTGGACCAGAAGTCATGACTCGTGAACACCCATGTTTAAAAACTGCTTTCCCCAATGTACGAATGTACTCAGGATTAAGAACCAAAGTACAAGTATGAAAATGCTCTTGTGTGCCGTTAGTATCTGACAGCTTATCTGTGAACAAGTCCTTAAATGCAAATATTCAGCTTTGGTGGAAGGCTTGTGTAACGTCCGTTCTTGTTTAGTTTTCATAGATTAGTAGCAGTGTTAGTAATATTAGTGTTATTAGTCATTCTAATAACTAAAGGTGCTCAAAACTATTTTCTGTACACTCGGGGATGCTCTTATTACCTTGAAGAACAGTGTAAGATGCCTCCACTGAAGACAGGTTGGTGATGATAGTGACATCATCGTCTCTGTTGGAACTCTCCATATCGATGTTGATAGACTGCTCCATCTGACGGTGCAGACTGGTCACCATACCAGTGGGGTAGGAGACATTTGTTAAACGACCCTCACTGTCATAGCTGCAAAGACAAAACAGAAATCAGGCCAAATCCAAACCAGGACTGCAAACTGGAATAAATACATACAGCTTTGGAAAATATCGAGACTGCAAAATGATCAGTTTATCTGGTTTTAGTGAAATGAAGTTTTGTTTTATGCTATAAATTACCAGCAAATCCCAAATAAAAATATTACAGCAATTAAAGAGCATGTATTCGCTGTGAATGATAACTGGTCAAAATAACAAAGATGCGGTGTTTTCAAACCTCGATTAATAATTCAAAGTTTATATTATTTTTTAAACAAAACAATACTAATGTTTTCACTTAGGAAAGTTCGGAAATCAATATTTTACGTAGAGCTTTCATGTGTTATACTTTTCCTCTATAAATTAGATTCGGGTTCAGGTGATCACCTAATCAGTACCTCATTCTGCAGAATGTGGTGTTTAGGTGTCTTTTTATTATTAGTTTATATTTATAATTTCATATAACAACTATTAGACTTTGTGTGTTTTAAACAGGGTTTAGGACAGTCTGCAACGCAGAACCATTAACTATTAACACTAGGTGGCTCCAAAACTACTCGGAAGCAAGGTTTGTTCCTTAAGTCTGAGTCACGCTTTCACACATGCTTCTTTCTCACCCATGAACTTCAAAGAGTCTGAACCATTTCGCGGTTTATGTATAAAGCAATATGTGAAAGTGGAAGCGAATAGTGACTAGTTCCTCTACAAAAACAACACGACACTAACTTGACAAAGTGTCACTTACCAAAAATCTCGAAATAAAATAAATAATAAATATAATCCTATGTGAGCTTTTCAGATAAATGCTCTCATCAAGGCTGTCCTGCTAGTGCTAATTATGTCACAACTTAAAAGCTAACGGATTAAAAACTATAGCACCACCTCACTGCTAGAAAATCTGATCAAGATCACTGCTGTTGAACATCTCTCAAAGACTCTGTTTAAACCACAGGCTACATTTCAAACCACACACTATAATATTAAATAGTATATGTTTTCTGTTCAAGTCTAGGGTAATCATACACAAGTACGCCAAAAACTGGGGGAGGGTTTACCCAGAGTCTGCCTATAAATATTATATAGGAAATAATATACAAATGCCTGAAAGACTTTACAAACTCGTCCTGAGCCCAGTTCTGTCAGACAAAATGTTAGGAGTTATATAACACATTCAGAATGTATTATACATTGTATTACTTACTCATAGAAGTTGGTCCACCCAGTCTCGTCAGCCTTGGAGGAAAGCAGCTCAGTGTTGGCGACGTAAGTGAGCAGTGCGACCTCCTGGTTGAGGGCAGAAACAGAGCGCAGGTTCCCGGCTGAGTCCATGCCCAGTGTCACCACCTGATTCTCGGGAAGCAGCAACAGCCGGACTGCCCCTCCTGCCTCTCTTCTGATCTTTAGAGTGTTGTTGGAGTTGTCGGTTACAGATGCCAGCTCTCCGTCCATGCCATAGCTGAAGTTGTACAGCGTGAGGCCAGTGACCAGACTGAGTGTGTGCCTGTGCAGGCCATCCTCACTAAACACATAGAGCTCCTGCTCCAGTGCTGATCCCAGCTCATACTGACCTATGGGGTTCTGGATTGGACCGTTGGCGCGTACCAGGCGAACCCGGATATTGTTGAGGTCGGCGATGTAGAGTGTGCCATCGGGACCTACAGCCAGTGAGGTGGGTGTATTGAGGCTGGCATCGGCCGCGTAGCTGTCGTCTCCAGAAAAGCAGTTGCAGTTGACATCATTTTTGCAGTCGCACTCAGACGCAGCGCCAGCCACAAGCGATATCTCACCATCTGCGCTGACCTGCCGCACGCGGTTAATTTTCTTCTCGTCGCTCTCGGCGATGTAGAGCATGCCAGAGTGGGACAGGGCAATAGCTGTGGCACTCTCCAGTGCTGAATGGATAGCCAGTCTGCTGAGAGAGTAGTCAATGCCAGGCACCTGACAGTGCATGGGCCTCCCAGCCACAATGGTCACCTGCTGGTTCTCAGTAATGCGCAGGACGATGTTGTTTTCCAGTACGTACAGCGAATTGTCCATAGGGTTCACAGCCAGGTCTGTGGGCCACTCCAGACGTACCTGCACATATATAAACAGACATAAAAGACTGCCCATCAACTTGAGTTTACTTCATATTGGTGGCAAGCAGAGAGAAAGAGAGCAAGGAGAATCTGTACTGAAGCATCTGTGTTGGATATAACCTTTTCATACTGTCTTGAAAAGTGTCTTGTAAGGCAGACAGCATGCATACTTGATCATATCTGTGTTATATCTGCAATGGGGTGACTCAAGGGCTTAATTTGTGTTAGTCTTTGCCACCTGTGAGCTGACCTCCAGGACCTCCGCATAACCAAAAGATGAAGTAAAATAAGGTGTAAATCTAAAATGACTCCCTCTTTATTGCACCATGCATCAAGTAAAAAGGCATTTTGGCTTAGTCATAGGGCTATTTTTTAGACCAACATAACGAGTCACTGTGCCTTTTTTATTTTGATTGGCTGAAAAGTCCAAACTAAAAAGGCTGCCAAAAAACTCTTGCAAGCTACACTTACACTGGTGTCAGCTCCATTTTGGCAGTCTAGTACACAGTAGAGACATTACTTTAAAAGCCAGGAGTATGCAAGAAGACAGGCTATGGCTGTGTCTACTTAAAATAAAATTCCATCTTGCCAAGTGGCGGGGGGAAATTTGACAAATATGTTTTCCTTGTACAGTATGGTACTGTACATAAATAAATCTCTGTCTCTCAGTTTTGTTCCACTATCCCTGGTGAGCATTGCAGTGCAAATAAATAAATGATGGATATCTATATTAAGATTATATTTAATAAGATTAAGATTATATTTAATAAGATTATAATTTATATACAGTGGGGCAAAAAAGTATTTAGTCAGCCACTGACTGTGCAAGTTCTCCTACTTAGAAAGATGAGAGAGGTCTGTAATTTTCATCATAGGTACACTTCAACTATGAGAGACAAAATTAAAAAAACAAATCCAGGAAATTACATTGTAGGATTTTTAAAGAATTTGATTTGTAAATCAATGGTGGAAAAGTATTTTGGCACCCACAACAAGCCAAGATTTTTACTGGCTCGCCACAGCCTGTAACTTCTTCTTTAAAGAAGCTCTCTGTCCTCCACTCGTTACCTTATTAATGAAAAATTGCACATGTTTGATTGACCTCGTTATCTGATAAAAGACACCTGTCCACAAGCTCAAACAGTCCAGAACTCCAAACTCACCATGGCCAAGACCAAGAGCTGTCGAAGGACACCAGGAAAAAAATGTAGACCTGCACCAGGCTGGGAAGAGTGAAATCTACATAGGCCAAGCAGAATTGGTGTGAATAAATCAACTGTTGGGAGCAATGTAAGAAAAATGGAAGACATACAGACCATTGATAATCTCCCTCAATCTGGGGCTCCACGCAAATCTCATCCTGTTGGGGTCAAAATGGATCATGATAACGGTGAGCAAATATCCCAGAACTACAGGAGGTACTGGAGAATGACCTGCAGAGAGCTGAGACCAAAAGTCCAAAGCTACCATCAGTACCACACTACGCTGGAGAGGGACTCAATCCTGCAGTGCCATGCGTGTCCCCCCGCTAATCCAGTACATGTGTCCAGGGCCCCGTCTATTTTTGCCAGAGAGCATATGGATGATCCAGAGAAGGTTGGAGAATAGCAGTGGTCAGATTAACCAAAAACAACTTTTTGGGAAAATTCAACTGGGGAGAAAAAGGATGCCGCTGAGTCACATCCCAAAACCACCAGCCTACTGTTGAAGCATGGGTGGTGGAACATCATGCTTTGGGGCTGTTTTTCTGCAGAGGGACAGACGACTGATCCGTGTTTAAGGGAAGAAGAAACGGGGCCAATGTAATCGTGAATTTTAAGCCAAACCATCTTCCATCAGTGAGAGCATTGAAGATGGAACGTGGCTGGGTCCTCCTCAGAAATAATTCCCCAAACACACCGCTCGGGCACGAAAGGAGTGGCTTCGTAAAAGCATTTCAAGCTCCTGAGTGGCCTAGCCCAATCTCCGAACCTCACCCCATAGAAAATTTGGTGAGGAGTTGAAATCCATGTTGCCTCCCCAAACATCACTGCCTCTAGAGGAGATCTGCATGGCGGAATGGGCCAAACACCATCTACAGTTACAGGAAAACATTTGACCTCTTGTCGTTTGCCAAAAAGGTTATGTTATAAAGTATTGAGCTGAACCAAATTTACTGACCAAATACTTATTTTCCACCATGATTTACAATTAAATTCCTTAAAAATCCTACAATGTGATTTCCTGGATTTTTTTTCTCATTTTGTCTCTCATAGTTGAAGTGTACCTATGATGAAAATTACAGACCTCTCTCACCTTTCTAAGTAGGAGAACTTGCACAATCAGTGGCTGACTAAATTCTTGCCCCACTGTATATGTATGTATCTATCTATCTATCTATCTATCTATATATATATATATATATATATATATATATATATTTAATTTTAATCTTATTAAATATAATCTTATCTAAATATAAATGTTATATATACAGTACACTGCAAAAAAAATACTGCAAAGTACAAATACTTTGAAAATTTGAAGTGTTAACAATTTATTTTTGTCAATTAATACAATGCTAAGTGATTGAACAAAAGAGAAACCTAAATCAAGTCAAAATTTGCCGTGATCACCCTTTCCCTTCAAAACAGCATCAATTCTTCTAGATACACTTGCATACAGATTTTGAAGGAACTTGGCAGGGAGGTTGTTCCAAACATCTTGGAGAACTAGCCACAGATCTTCTGTGGATGTAGGCTAACTCAAATCCTTCTGTCTCTTCAGGTAATCCAAGACAGACTCGATGATGTTGAGATCAGGGCTCTGTGGTGGCCATGTTCTTCTTTATGCTGAAGAGAGTTTCTTAATGACATTTTGCTGTATGTTTTTGGTCGTTTCGTTGTCCTTCTGCAGAGTAAGTTTGAAGCCAATCACACCCCTCCCTGATGGTACTTCATGATTGCTAAGGATTTGCCTGTATTTCTCAGCATTGTGAACACCCTTAATCTTGGTTAAATCCCCAACTCCATTTGCTGAAATGTAGCCCCAACCTTGCAAAGAAACTTCACCATGCTTCACTGTTGCCTGCAGACAGTCATTATTGTACTGCTCTCCAGCCCTTCGGCAAACAAACTGCCTTCTCCATCAGCCGAATATTTCCAATTTTGACTCATTAATTCAAACCACCTGCTGCCATTTTCCTGCACCACAGCTCTTATGTTTTCGTGGATAGATGAGGCGCTTGGCCTTGTTTCCGTGTTGAAAGTATGTCTTTTTGGCCGCAATTCTTCAGACTTCACTGAACAGTAGATGGATCTATCTGGGTCCCACTGGTTTCTACCAATTCGGAGCTGATGGCACTGGTAGATATCTTCTGATAACCTTAATGTGTCTTTCATCTGCTTCAGTGGCGCACCATGGATGTGCAGGATGACAAATATGCAGCAATTGCATGATGCTATCATGTCAATAAGGACCAAAATCAGCCTTGTTGATCATATGCCATAAAGATTTAAGGCTGTACTGAAGTAAACAATGGGTCCAACCTGGTACTGTAAGGTGTACCTATTAAAATGGCCAGTGAGTGTGTGACCAGCCATGACAATGTGTTCACCGTACTCACTTAAATTACCTTTCTTACCCATTATGATGCTCGGTTTGAATTTCCGAGAAAGAAGGAGAGAGCGAGCGAGAGAGATTATGCTAACCTGGCTGACATCCATGCTCGTGTCACAGCTGAGGGGCCGCACTGCAGTCAGGTCATTAGTTTTAATCAGAGTGGATATGATTCCATTCTGATCTACCTTACGGATCATGGTGGCATCCACAAAGTACATGACTCCATTCTTATCCACGGCAATACCTGCAGGCAACAGACATCAACACAAACAATAGCTGAGACTGGCTGAAATGACCTTCACCATAAAACAGGCCAGTAAACAAATACATCTTTCCTTTATTGCAGAGACGTTTCACCAACACATCTACATATGTTAAACACAGAGTGCCAAGAGATGTCTAAACATGCTAATGAGCTGTCCTCCAGAGACTGGCAAGGCTGAGTTAAGGAAGATCCGTGCACTGAATACCACCATCAGTATATATGGTGCAAATAATCCTCACTATCAAAGAAAAAAAAAAAGATCTAACTCTACGAACGTAATATATCTCACCCAAGAGATGCTTTACCCCTCTCTTTTATTAAAAATAGAGAGAAATCATTTGCGGTTGTGAGTAAAATATTGTGGTTACACTGTTTGTCTGGTTACTCTGTCCTCTTGATTTAGTTAAGATGAGTTTAGATTTAGCTTTGTTATTAAGAAACAGCAGGGTTCCTGCATAATGTCTGGAAACAAATGCCTCATTTTTATGCTTCTGTGCTACTTAAAGGACCCCTGCCCCCTAAACATGATTTCTATTCGATTAACTTTTCTCGGATGTTTGATTATAAACCTATACCATCATAATTGGGTCAAATCGCAATGCAGCAGTACATTTAACAGTTCTGCAAAAATCATGATCTCATGAACAGATTCAATGGCTTAAACATGTCATTTGTCAAATATTCAATATATTAAAGAATAATGGTTATGCAAATCGATAATGAGGTGTTATTGGCTTGAGTTAGTATTGATTTTGCTCACATTTTGTGCAGATTCATGGCATATAATTCCAGTTACGTTCATTTCAATTCCAGGCTGCAATAATACAAAGTGTCGAAAAGTTTAAGGGGGTGAATACTTATGCAAAATAACTGTAACGTGTGAACAAGTGAATGAATGAGTGGGAGTGTGATGTCCATTCAGGACTATGACTCCATACCCACCACGTGGAAGCTGTTACTAAATAAGAATAAATATATACAATTGTTGTGACACAGCATAAGAGCATACAAGGGACTTTAATGTGATAACTAAAACAAATTCATGTCACGGTTAACTGCCTCAGGGATTCAGATAGGATAATACAAAATGAGTGGCAATGATAATCAGGAGGCCAACTCAACGAGAACTCCCTTCTTGGAGCTGGAAATCTCACAACACAGCAGTTGGCCACTCTCTGAGTGCATCACTTAATTCACTCACTCTTCCCACAGTCCCTAATAAAATATGCTTCCCAGAAATCAATACCTTTTACCCTCACCTTCTACTGGTATACAGAGCAGAATTGAGTTGAAGTCTCTCACCTCTGGGGCTCATCAGTGTGGCTTCCACAGCTTTGCCCCCATCCCCACAGCGGGCCTCGTCAAAAGGCACACACTGCTCCCCTGTGCCTGCCACTACTTGGGCGTTATCCATGAGTGGACGAGCACCGTTCAGTGAGCGCACGCGGTAGATCTGTCTAGAGTTTGTGTCTGACAGAAACAGAGCATTGGAGACCGGATCCACTGCCAGGTAGTACTTGTGGCTTGGACTGTTGCTATGGAAATAAGGAAAAAAGGAAGAAATTTGTCCTAATGAGCTCAACCAAGAACACCGTTACCTTGGTGAGGATAATGAAATGTTATGAGCTGGGTAATAAGGTAGAAAGGAGGCAGTATCAGAATACCAGAAATAGAAACAAGTGAATACAGTAGTACCTCAGTTCTCAACGACTTCAGAACTCAAATTCGGTTCTCGACGCATTTTGACTGGGAGAGTTTGTTTTGGTTCTCATTGTTTGCTGGTAACCGCCGCACTTGCTTAAACTTGTACGAATCAAGCCACATGACTTGTACAAGTTAGCCAAAACGTGATTCACGATTCATGATTCACAATTCAGTACACAGTGACTCAGATTCACAATAGCACTTGCTCAGAGAAGATCTTCGCTGTGTTTATCGTATTCTTCTTTAATTTTACATCTGCAGTAATGTATTCTTAGTGCAAATAAGTCCCCATGGGTCCTAAAATGGTTAGTTATAAGAGCCAACCGAAAGGAAAACTGAATCCTTCAGAACACAGGCTGCAGTTCGCTTAGCAGCTATTCTAGCGTCCTGAGTTCACCAATAGAGTAAGGGTTTTGTTTTTACTTTTCACTTTCAATCCATTACTCGCTAAATTACATAAAATTTTTCAACACTTTATTATAAAATAAGCTTTGTATTAATGATTTTGGCAAACAGCAGGTTAATGTAAGTGTTAATGTGTAATAGGCTCCGCTATTATATGGTATAGACTATACCAGTCTCAGTTCTTGATACATTTACCTTATGATGGATTTGTCGGAACCCATCTTCACCATAAATCAAGCAGCACTTGAACTCCATTAATGCATATAATACCTCATACAGTGTGAATTTTCTGGGGGTCTGATACACATTAGTTTTACTCACTAATTTTATTGGAAAAATATGCTTGGTAATTGTCGGTTCTCGACAAGACTTCTGGAACAAATTAATAATGAGGACAGAGGTACTACTGTAAATACAATACAAAGGATGACTTAGACAATAAGTTTTAAAATAGTTCATTGTAAAATGGCACAATTAATTAATGGGGCTTACCTGTGTCTTAAATCTTTATTTCTTTATTTCATGACAACAGACAGGAGACAGAAAAAATGTATTTAAATCTCTAAAACGTTCATTTTTTTGCTTTTTTTAAACAAAAATAGCATATTTGTCACTTACCGTAACTCCAGGATGGCAGTGGTGTTGAGGGACGGGTACACCCTTCTGACAAAATTGAGGTCCCCCACATACAGGTTACCCTCTCCATCACATGCCAGGGCCATGGGTGCCAGCAGCTTGTTGCCCTCAGCCAGGCCACTGCAGCTGGGGCAGGAGATGCTGCGCCTCCGTCCATTTCCCATGATGCTGCTGATGACTGGGGGTTGCTGCTCAGAGATGAACACATTCTCTCCAGAGCCCTTGTGTAGAATACCTGAGAGACATGGATCAAAAGAATGGTAGGTATCCATTACATGTCACAATAATTTGAGCTTCTTTTCACATACAAATGCCAAGTGGAAATTCTGACATTAGCAGCAACCTTAATGAAAGCATCACATTGTTGTAAATTTATAATGAAGGCAGATTTTCTATAGGAAACAGACTCAGCAATTTTCTACACACCATTTTCTAACCTAATGCTCAAACAAATGCTTGGTAAATGTCATACACAGTGGGTATGAGAGCAAACAGCAGATGTGTAATAAAGCCTCAAAACAAAAAGGTTCTCTTTCATTGTGTTCACTAATGATGTGCTCCACAGTGTTGTATTTGGCATGCAATTTAAAACCAACAGGTGGAGTGACTAGGTGCTTAAGAGGTTCCACTATATAGACAAACGTCTGTGGACACCCAAAAATTGCATCCAAAACATGGGTATTAGATATTAGGTATGGGGTTTGCCCCCACATTTGTCCTTTTCAAAGGGCTTTCCACAAGATTTTGTAACTTGACTGAGTTTTTGGCTTCTGACGTTAGACAAAAAAACTCTGGCTCACTTTTGGCATTCTGCTGAATTTTCAAGTTGCAAGCCAGCCAAGTTCTCAATCAAAGTTGGCAAACCAATTCTATATGGACTTTGTATTTATAAGGGCAGAAGTTTGATTAACTGACTTGTTGGAAGTGGAAACCTTTAAATGTGTCATATGCTGGTCTATGGAGATTCCAAAAATGTATGCTTCATATTTTGAATTTATATTTTGAATTAAAGTGTTACTGAAAAAGCAGAGCTCAATAATTAGAACTGGTGTCCACAAAATTTTCAATATATAGTGTATATTGCTCACAAACATCCAGTTGCGCTTAACCTACAGCTGGTTGTGGTGGTGTTTCAATTGTAGGTTTTAAGGTTTATGAACCTGGCATGTTTGATCACCACCTTTTGATGGGCTTTGGGTTGTGTAAAGTGTGTTCTTTAAAAGTGAAAGAGTAATGAATCTCAGTCCACATCAATTTATTTCAAGTATTTTAAGTACTGGTGATATCTGAATCGACCAATGTGATAATGATAAATGTCGGCTCTAATGACAATTGGATGAAGTCATTGTTCGCAGGATATAACGCACACTGTTAATAACAGGGATGCACCGAATATTCGGCAACCAAAATGATTAAGTAAATAGTAAAAAAAAAAATTTAAAAATCGCAACCACCATGGAGCGAGGCACTTTTAAATGCTGCAAACATGTCGGCTGTGTGGAAGCGGGGCTCTATAGTGGGGGCGTTTTGTTCACATTCGCTAAATTACTTAATGTAAATGTTGCTTGCTCCTTCTTTTAAAGAAATGAGTGTGCCATGCCACCATCACTGTTTTAAATACCAACTGAGTGCCCTTGCTGCCTACTTCCTATGTAGGGCCCTCTGAGAACTTTCTGATCGACAATATAACCCTAAGACTGGTTAATTAGACAGTGTACCTGGTTACTGATTGCGTGATGCCCTCTGCATGAATTATAGCTACATTTTACAGATCTGGATTCTAGTTTCTTTTTGGAGGAACACAAATTTTTGACAAGTTCTGATAAGAGGAACAAATCAAATGTAGACAGATGTCAATATAAGAACATGAGGGACAATGTAAGCTCTTCTGTATGAGATCTGTGATTTAGCATTTAGCTGGTAACTGGACATAAATTAATTGATTAAAACTAGCAAGAGTGAAAGTATTAATATGCGAAGTATATAAACAGTACTTTTACATAACAGACACAGAACAACGGGTGCAATGTAATTCAATCTTTTTATTTTATTTTTAGGTCTTCCACATATTCATCCAACTTTAGGGACATTATTGTGGAATATGTTTGAGCTCGATGTAACTGCAAAACCAGAAAAAAACCATGTTCAGTATTTGGGCTTTGGCCAAGTGTTTCATTTTGTTTGGTTTTGGGACAAAACTTTTCATTTCGGTGAATCCCTAGTTAATAACAGATATATTGTATTTTAGGTATAATTTCTAACAGCTTGTGGTCTTGGGTTATGTTTCAATTTGCACAGCTACGTCACAGATTTATCATCTACGCCGCCCAAGGAGGTTGGGTCCCTTTTTGAGTCTTGGTCCTCCCAAGGTTTCTTCCTATAACACTCAGGGAGTTTTTCCTTGCCACTGTCGCCCTAGGTTGCTCAATTTGGGATTGGACGTAGTTATTAGGAGATCATCTAAACTTGTAAAGTTGCTTTGAGACAATGCTCCATTGTAAAAAGCGCTATATAAACAGATCTGACTTGTCTTGAGAAATGTCTTTCGTTGACCCAGAATGAGCGGCTGAGATCGAGCGATTATGCAAGGACATAGCACGAAGATTTCCCATTAGGAGACATGAATATGTGAATGGAAATGAGCTTGTGTTTGTCAGTGGAGGTGTGTAAATGTGTGGCACCGCAGTGACACATGGGCTTTTATGATGATGAATTTCCCGAGCGTTGACTAATACTTGGTTTGTTCTTTTCTGCATAGGTGTGCGTGCGTCACTGCAGTCATGACTATGTACAGATGGTGACAGCGTGATACGTCGTCTGTTAGATGAAATGCCAAGCAGACTTGTTCTTGTTAAGTGCAAATGTTTATATAAGTGTGTGCGAAGTGGTGTTGCTGCATTAATGAGATCATTGGGAACAGGTGTGGATGTATGTGAAAGGCTCACCATGGAGAACGTTGAGTGTGTGGTGTTTGTCCAGTGACCAGCCGCCCAGGTTAGACGGGCTGAGCTCGTAGCCTTGCAGTATGGCTGTTCTCTTCTCCCACAGAATCTGACTGGCACATGTCTCATACTCGTACCCCACAGAGACTGAGAAAAGTAAGAACGGGCGACAGAGGGCAAGAGATAAAGTAAGACTAATACGTTTACACATACACACATTTGGTCCTCACAATGATATATAAACTTGGCTCACACCATGTATGCATGCGCACACACCACACAAACCACTTTAAGAGCTTAATTTAATTGAGCTTAATTTTGGTGAACAGGGACTAGACAACTGCTTCAACTAATTTGAAAAGAGCAGCACAGCTCCATTAGACTGTATCTACTGAATAGAGAGGAGAGTCTGTGTTAAACTCCCCGTCCTAGAGGGAATTGCACTATTGATCGTATTTGTAGTACAGGTGACTAATTGTCTGGCGCTTAGTGTCTGCAGTTTGTATCTAAATAGTGGTCTTTTACATAATGTGTTTCTTGTCAATTAAGACAATACTTGCCATGCCATGCTGGTGGACGTGCGCACTTACCCACAGCCTCCGCCAGACCATACACTCTTTGTTTGTAGGCGTCCGTCTTGTCCCAGATATAGGTATAGGCCAGGTTGGGAGAGGCATGGAACCACTTCTGAAACAGATGGCCTTCAATCGCCACCGTCAGATGCACCTTGGCCAGGCTCAGAGGCACCTGTGCAGGGGTCATGGTTACCTTGAGCAGCGCATGATAGCCTGATGTCCTTGAGCTCAGATAACACAGGTTCAGACTGGTGCCTGGCATCTCCACTTGTTCATGAACAACCTGAGAACAGAGAGAGAGAGAGAGAAAGAGAGAGAGAGAGAGAGAGAGAGAGAGAGAGAGACAGAGACAGAGACAGAGACAGAGACAGAGAGAGACAGAGAGAGACAGAGAGAGACAGAGACAGAGACGGAGAGAGAGAGAGAGAGACAGAGAGAGAGAGAGAGAGAGAGAGAGAGAGAGAGAGAGAGTGCGCTTTTAAATAAATAAATGATAATGAGAGAGTGAATGGGTAATGCACTGCCAGTCTCAGTTTAAAACGCAGAGGTTTTAAAGATAATCAGCATTTAGTGAACTAGTTCCAATTCATTACACATTAAATATAGTGGAGAAACAGAACATTAATCAACGTTATGCATCGTGCATCTTTTCAAAGCAGCAAAATATGATTTCTCGTTTTACATAAAGACAGAGCAAGTGACAGAAAAGTCGCTGCAGAGCACTTGTTCTTTCACACCATAGTGAGTTAAAGAACACAAACACGACGACAGCTGAAGGAACACCAAATGCCAAATCTATAAATACTAACTAATAATGGATGATACCTCCCAGCGGTATGCTCGCTTCACGCTATACATCCATTCTTCTTTGTACTAGCTTTTATCCACAGTTAGCATTAAAAAATAAGTGAATTATTGGCCTAAAGGAACATTTTGCAATTCCAAATTCAGCTTTAGTTTTGCCCTGTGATACCTATTCTTAAAGCAGTCTTATGCAGGGTAAGTTTCTATAATGCTCATTATTTCCTATGGTCACGCGACATCCACTCTGTATACAACCTCACCTCTGTTGATGTGGATTTCTCAGACAGTGACTGTTCAGACAGAGTGACCCCTATTTCCATTACTGCTAATTGAATAATTGTCAACATTGTATTGTGGGAGTTTCTGATTGTTCCTTCTGTCTGTTGTCTGTGTACTGGCCAGGGCTTTTTCTCTACTATTTTTTAACCTCTAATATAAATCATATTTTTATAGGTGCATTTAGTTCTCTATGTTGCTACTCAGAAAATATTATTTGCTGTAAGTGCATGTGCATAAATAAAAAAATAAATGTCCTCTGTCCTCTGGCGTCTCATAGTGTGTTTCTTCTAGCGGTAGATGCTAAATATATCAATCAAACAAGCATTACTTTGTAATTTACATTTACATTTATGTCATTTAGCAGACGCCCTTATCGTGAGCGACTTACAATTTATACAATCTTATAATCCAATTTGTGGATTAAGGGCCTTGCCCAATGACCCAACAAAGGCACCTTTGAATTTGAACCCTAGACCTTCTGGTCCATAGCAATCTGGCTATTGTATGAACGCCATATTATGTAGTCATTGACAAAAAAAAATGCAGATATGTACAAAACTAAAGAAGCACCTACACTACAATGGGATGATACATTTGATTATTTATCCAAATCATTAAGTTTTAGATGCACAATATATTAAATATGCGTGTGTGTGTGTGTGTGTGTGTGTGTGTGTGTGTGTGTGTGTGTGTGTGTTTGTACCTGGCTCTCTGGAATGATGTGCCTGTCTATAGGGTTAGAGCTGAAGAAGGATGACAGAGGCGAGGATACTACAACAGGATCAGGTCTGACAAAGCCGCTCAGATCACAGGCTGGGATGGTGATCTGCTCTGTCTTCATCACCAGCGTGTCCATCGTGTAGAACTGATTCCACGGCAGCCACACTGTGCGCACCTGACTCAGGAATGGAGCACGCTCGAAGCGGAGGGTCAGAGATGAGCCACCGTTAGCCACCAGGTCAAACCTGGAAATGCAAAGAAAGAAGCAAACATATCGGCATCATCTAGTTAACTTACAGAAACAGACAAAGATATACTGTATATTTATTACATACCAAACAGATTGTTTTCCACTACATTTAAATTTACTGTACTTTATTATCTAAATACGTGTATTTCCTAAAGGACATATATTGTAGAATTTTTAAAAGGATTAGCACTTCTGGTGTCCAGTGTTTGATTTCTTAATTTTGCTCTTGAGCTACCACACTAATGAAACTAACAAAAAACTTAAATTAAGAAAAATCATATTTAATTCTGTGTATACATGGCAAAATGCTCATATTCTCATATATCCTGTTAAGTTCAGAGTAATGGAATGTAATAGCTGCTGAGCAATGAGCTAAACAATATGACAATGCATTAATTATTATTATTATTATTATTATTATTACAAAAATACAAAGGCCTGTGCCAAATGCCAACACACCACTGGCAGTCTATCATTGGCTAAATATTCACATATTCATAAATATTCACACCCTGAGCCACTTTTGATGTCTGAACTAGCTGATGATACACAGCTACATATTTAGCTAGATAGATTTGGTAGATTTATCTACCTAATGTTAATCAACTGCTCTAAATGTGATCAGGCTGTGCACCTGGCCCCTGTTTTATTGTATCCATATTTTTGTGCTATCCTACAAAACAACCACTGGCAAAACTTAAGACAATGACATTTTCATAACTATATTTTACATTTTTTTACACTTTCTGTCCATTTTGATAAAAATAGTCACAAATCTCTGATACTGAGAACTGCAATACAATAAATTTTCTTAAAACACCACATAAAATCTGATTTAAACGGACAGTCACGTATAAAAATTTAAAATGGACTTTTTTGTCCAATAGACAAAAAATGTCCATTATATGGCTTGAATCTGACCAGAAAAATTCAGACTTCACCAGTTCAAAATCAGTTAACCTTGTTTTCTTGGTGCCTAAATGCACCCAAGATAAATCAGTTCCAGATGTTCAATATGCCCTGTAATATTTCAGCTGTAACAGCTGTGTTCATAACCACATCAGTAAGTCTGTTTGACTTATTTTACATAAGAACTTGAGCTAATTGTAAGAAATGGAGCTAAGTGTAGGCATTTATTAATGTCTTGACTAGAATGTAATAGAAATGTCTGACAAATTATTACTATCCACACAATTAAAAAGCATTGGTAACCTTCCAAAATCAAGTTATAGAGCTGATTGGAGATGTGTGGATACTCACATGCCATCCTGACGAGTCATGGTGTAACCATAATGTGGGTAGTTCACAAAGCTCACATTGACCCCCACCAGAGGAGTTCCATCAGATGTCAGCACCTGGCCCCGAATTAATGATGCAAGGCTATACACATCAAATCCAACACACATACATAAAACAAAGACAAAGAGGCACCAGAAACAAGATTAGTTCAGTTTACAACACACATATACTGTACTACAAATACTGCCGAAATTCTTAGAACCAGAAAAATCTTTATTGGCTTACCAAAAGAAAAACAAACAAAAAAAGAAGTTTGATACCACTAAGATGTTTTAAAAGAGCTGATAGCTTTAACAGTCAGGGTGCTATTAAACTGATCAGATATTTTAGTCAATATATCGACAACATCATAACTTAATATTCATTTTTTAAAAACAGTACAACTGTTTAGATCAATGATCAATTCAATTCAGAATTAAGGGTTTCAGCAATGCAAACACAACTACAAAGGTTACTCCTAAATATCATTACCTAAATAGCATTTCTTACCATTAAACTGTTAGATTAATTGAGCTTGGCAGTCGTACGCAAAACTATATATCAGTCATATCATGCAGGGAAAAGTCATTTGCAACAGTAATAAAGTCTGTTGTAAATCAATGTAGTGATTCTTTTGAAAAACATTGAAATTTCATTGTAAATAGTGATTCGGTTGTAATCATTTTTTTTTTCAATTTACATTATACGCACATAATACAAGCACACTCACATAATCCAACACTTAATGCTTCCCTGCCTGCTCTCTATGTTTCGAGTTTGGTTAATTGTCAGTCTAGATTTAAGCACATTGCAGTTACTCATATGTGCCATCCCTGTAGGACTTTGCAATGCACATTTCTCCATTTCAGCTGCTTCTTGACAGTGAGACTGAGGTCCGGTAATTTGCTAGTGATTTTGCTGCCCAGTCAAAGTGGCTGCCAGCAATTCATGTCACAATCAAATTAATGTGTGTGAAAGATGCTTTACAAGCTTTTAAAAGGTATAATCTTGATCCTTAGGGTATTGCAATGATGGCAGCATTAGAGATTCGTCACCTCAACTACCAGTAAAAGCGATGCTTTCTGACAGCTCTTCGTTTCTTGGTCACATTATGAAGACAGTTATGGAGCACAGATGAACTGGGAACATCTCTGCCCACCATCTTTGAGTCATGTTGCATAAAACAGTCATTTCTCTCTCCTTGGCATATCACCTTCTGACAGTTCATTTAGTTTTCTTCATATATTCATAAGAAGTCATGGTTATCTTCATCTGCTAATTTAAATAGCTATATTTTGTGAACATTTCGTGGATGTTAAGCGATGTATACATGTACATTACATTTACGTCTACAACTATACAGTGGTGCTTGAACGTTTATGAACCCTTTAGAAGTTTCTATATTTCTGCATAAATATGACCTAAAACATCATCAGATTTTCACACAAGTCCTAAAAGTAGATAAAGAGAACCCAATTAAACAAATAAGACAAACATATTATACTTGGTCATTTATTTATTGAGGAAAATGATCCAATATTACATATTAGTGAGTGGCAAAAGTATGTGAACCTCTAGGATTAGCAGTTAATTTGAAGGTGAAATTAGAATCAGGTGTTTTCAATCAATGGGTTCACAAACTTTCAAGCACCACCGTATCTATCCATCCATCCATCCAGCATTTGTGTACAGTAACCTCATTGTCATGTTAAAGAACCCAGAGGATGGATATATTGTGGTCATAAAGGGAAGGACATGGTCAGCAACAATACTCAGGTAGGCTGTGGCATATAAACAATGCTTAATTTGTATTAAGGGGCCCAAAGTGTGCCAAGAAAACATCCCCCACACCATTACATCACCACCAGCAGCCTGCACAGTTGATACCAGGTAGGATGGATCCATGCTTTCATGTTGTTTACACCAAATACTGATCCTACCACCCGAATGTCGCAGCAGAAACCAAGACTAATCAGACGAGGCAACATTTTTCCGATCTTCAGTTGTCCAATTTCATGAGCTCATCCAAATTGCAGACTCAGTTGCTTGTTCTTATCTGATAGGAGTGGCACCCGGTGTGGTTTACTGCTGCTATAGCCCATCTGCTTCAAGCAGATGCTCTTCTGCATACTTTGGTTGTAACAAGTGGTTGTTACAATTGCCTTTCTGTCAGCTCAAACCTGTCTCCTCTGACCTCCAGCATCAACAAGGCATTTTCAACCAGAGAACTGCTGCTCACTGGATATTTTCTCTTTTTTGGGCCATTCTCTGTAAACAAGCAATGGCTATGGGTGAAAATCCCAGTAGATAGGCAGTTTCTGAAATACTCCAGCCAGTCTAGATCCATCAACCAGGCCACATTCAAAGTTCCTTAAATTATTTTTCTCCCCCATTCTGATGATCGGTTTTAACTCAGCAGGTCGTCTTGCCCATGTCTGCATGCCTAAATGTACTGAGTTGTTTCCCATGTGTTTGGCTGATTAGATAGACATTTGTGTAAATGAACAGAGAAGTAGAACCTGTGTACCTATTAAAGTGGCCGACAGATAGATTTGGCCCTAGCAGTGTCCAGTCTGGATTTGGTAACAGTTAAATTCCCAGTACAAAAAGACCCAAGAGCACAAGAAGGAGAGTCGAGATGAAGAATCTCAGAGTTAGATCATGTAGAGCTTTGTATGTGAGAATTTTTAACTGGATATATGACAGCTGATTGAAATTTGGTGCGATATGAGCAGATTTTTTAAAGTTTGGAAGGTATTTCAGCTGCTGTGCTTTGAATATACTTTAAGGGGTGCAGTGTTTTATCTGGGGTGCCAACAAAAAAAGAGCTACAGATGAAATGAAGGCATGAACCAAAGTTTCAGTGTCTGAGCATTTGCTGAAGGAGGGCGATCATGGGCTCTGAGGTAAAACACACTTGTAACCACTGTTGGGTTTGAAAGAAAGATAAGAATTAAACATAGTGCCTAAATTGCAAACTATTGGGGAAGGTGTCACAGTCATTCCATTTATATGAAGCACGAATTCAGAAAAATAATTGGCTACAGCTTTTGGCCAAGTAAGTACAACATGACAGTTTTATTTGGATTTAATTTAAAAAAAGGTTTGATTAAAAACAGTTCAGCAATATGATGGTCTGTACTGAACTCCCTACATCTTTCCACAGCATGCCTGTATGGTAATATCACCCACTGATTACCTGGAATTGAAGGGATTGCTTCCTGGTATGATATGAGTACTGTCTCGTCCCACCAGCACCTTAACTCTATCATAGAAAGAGTTGAATTTTTGGATGGCAGATTGGCTTTGCTGGATGATCTGAAGTGGGTCACGTGCTCCACGACACAGTGGACTGCTCAAGCAAGGACTCTGAGTGCAGCAGTCTGGGTCCATGCAGTCAACAAGACCATCTACAAATGCAAAGAGCAGCTCCTGTTAATAACATCTTACAAATAACACACACAACAGAGCTGGTCCAGTACGGTTTTAAACTGTACTCAAGTGAATGTATTGTTACTTAGAAAAAGAACTTAAGTTAAATAAGAAACATTTTTCCGATTTATGTGTAACCTTTTTCAACTTTATCTGAGTGATTAGGATCCTTTCATCCATGAATGCTTTTTTCGCTGGGGTATAAATTTGAGGTGCCATAGAGGCCAAATTGCCTTAGTCACTTATCAGCACAGGAAGATCAAAGAACACACTATGAAATGAATGTGGTGACAATAATAAACAGCTACAGTGCTAAAAACCTCTACCCTTATCCTCTGCTAAAGCAATTAATGAAATATGTAAAATAATCAGAGCGGTGATGATTTTGCCAGACAGGTCATAAGTGTATTTTGCTCCCACACACACAATGAGAATGATGGCTAGAGAGGCAACGTTTTCTAACATAGAGAGAAGCTTGATCAGAGATTTTGCAGATGGTTTCATTTTGAGGTCGCAAGACTCATTATAATTACATGCCACCTCCATGCCAACAAACTATTTGTAATTTGTGATAAAAGAAAGTCTTTTCTTTCATTTAACCACAAACCTACGTACCTTGACTTCTCTACGTGTTAATGACACCATGCTCTGTGGTCAAATGGGTCAAAAAAAAAAAGCAAAGGTGAACTGCTAAAAAAAATATGGATTTCTATACAGAAAAGATGGAGCATCTGGAAGTAGTCGAGTATCTTTAATGTTGTGCTGCTAATTTTTCTCCAAAGCCGCACTGAATTTTGATAAGTTACAACATCATGGGCGTCACGGGCACCATGAAGAACCAGGAATTTTTCATTAAAAACCTAGCTGTTTCTGCCGAAAAGATGCAGCAGGGGCAACGATCTATAACATACATCCATGGCAACACAAACATGGTTCAATGGCCTGTGGTAAGCTGAAGAGTCCACAATGGAAAACCAAGAACTCTGGAAGATCTGGAGTAATTTTGTACTGAGGAGTATCTCAGAATCTCAGAGACAGCATGAACATTAGCACCAGCACTTCATTATATAATTCAACAAGCAAATAAATTTTGCTTACTTAACTTTGCATACTTAACAACAGTCAATCTTTCTTTCTTAAGCTACCAATATCCACCATGTTGATCCGCATATTTGAGTCTTCATTTTTTACAACCCCAAATCAGAAAAGTGGGGATAGTATGGAAAATGCAAATAAAAATATTTACATTTACAGCATTTAGCAGACGCCTTTATCCAGAGCGACTTACAATTGATACAGTCTTACAATCCAAGCAATTGTGGGTTAAGGGTCTTGCAAAGGACCCAACAGTAGCAGCTTGGCAGAGGTGGGATTTGAACTGGACCTTTTGGTCCATAGTTCAGTACCCTAACCACTAGGCTACTGTGGTTCATTAAGTTTCCCTTGACTTATTTCATCACAGACAGTATGAACCCAAAGTATTTCATGTTTTTCTTCTGGTCAACTTCATTTCCTTTGTTAATAACCATCCTTTCCTGCATCTCAGGCTTGCAACACATTCCAAAAAAAGTTGGACTGGGGGTAATTTAGGGCTAGTAATGAGATATAAAACTAAATACAAAAGCAGTATCCACGAAAGGCTGAGTCTTTGAGGAGTAAAGATGGGCAGAGGATCTCCAGTTTATCAACAAATGTGTAAGAAAATTATTGAAATGTTTAACAACAATGTTCCTCAAAGAACACTGGATGCTGAACATTTGTCTCTATTTTTCTTCTCTGTATTTTCTAGTTCAAGTGCAGTCATTAATGTAGGACACCAAATGCAGTATGAGCCACACCATGAATTTGCATTTAATCATTAAATAGGCTACAGGCTTGTATGAGTCAGACCAAAGAAAATCTTAAATTTAAAACTCAGACCCAGGTTGAGCTGTTCCCAGATTTAGGGACTGTTCTGCCCTGATATGACATAAGACAACCAGAAAACAAGATTTGTTAGGTAAATCATACTTGAAATGAGTGTTTCAGCAGACAGACAGTAATGAAGAGATGTCTAAGCTTGATGTTCTGCTTCACACATTCTCCATCTCCACTCTCACACATGGCTTTTTAATCACTTCTATCAAACTTACATCAAAGACATGGAAGATATAACTGAGAACCCTGTAGGGCTTTGCTCTTTTTCATCCTCTCACTCTCACTCTGCTCAAACGCACTCTTTTCAACACTACTCCCCAAATACATCACTTCCATCTGTCTGTGCCACAACAAACACGCACCGCTAACAACTTTAAGGCTTTTCTACTTTTGGACTTGTGTTGTGTCTTATCTGAATGCAATAGCAAAAAATAGAAAAGGAAAAAAAAAAAAACGGAATAAAGGAAAGTGAGAGTAGAAAAGGCAGAATGTGTTTTTGAAACAAAGGAGAAAGTGTAGCAAAGTAACAAACAAATATTATCTTGCATTACTAAAATGTTAAACGAGGGTGGGAGAACAAAATAAAAGATCATGAGATGAACTGAGACAATAGAAAGTTAAAAATAAAGTCTAAAACAAATACAGCTTACTCAATTGACAGTTCATATTTGATCATTTGCTAAAATATTGAATTCCACCAAGATGAATGAATGCTAACAACACTTCACTGCTGTATTTTACTGAAATTGATGAAAAGCTGGGCTTCCCGCGTAGAACTGTTTCCGCTGGTCACATTTCTCTGTGGTGGCCTGTCATGCCAAAATCCTTCACACCATGGCAAATAAAAAAAAAAATCAATCTACCAAATCAATCATCTAATCCAATGGCTCATGCACACATTATGGAATCCAGTTCATTATGGGCTATAATTATTAGGCTATATTACATTGTTAGGCTATATTACATTTGGTATTTTCCAAAGAAAAGAGAAACAAATGAGGTAGTTAAACAGAGCAGGCATTTAGAGCGTAGTCTATGTACCATGCCAGAGCACGATTGTTACTTCCATACTTCCCTGCTGGCCTGTGCTCACACTGCACATAAAACATTCTGGGCCCGAGCACGCTTACATCATCACGATGCTATTTTTATTTTATGTATTTTATTATACATTTATTTTGTGCCTTTTTTGGAGAGACACAGCCCTCTCATAGGCCTTAAAGATTTATTGATTATGCAAACAGTGATTATCGGCTACTTTTGCTGCACGTAAAGAAGATTTTTTTATGGAGGAAGCTGGCATTGTGTTCCATGCTCAGTCACGGTTAGTGATCACACTCCAGTGGTACCTCAGTTCTCAACCATCTCAGACCTTGTAGAATTCGGTTCTTGATGCATTTTGACTAGAAAAATTAGTCTCGGTTCTCGTAGTTTGTGCGGGACCCGGCGCACTTCCTTAAACTTGTACGAGTCGAGCTGAAGCTCAATTCGCGATTAATGAGTCAAAAGTCATGATTCACAATAGCACTCAGAGAAGATCTGTTAGTTTTTATTTTATTTTTACATCTTCAGTACTTTATTCTTAGTGCCACTAAGTCTCCATGGATCCTAAAAAGGTTTGTTTACACCGTAAGAGCCAACCGAAAGCAAAACATCAATTGAATGCTTCAGAACACAGGCTGCAGTTAGCATAGCAGCTATGCTAATGCCCAGAGTTCATCAATAGAGTAAGTGTTGCTTTTACTTTTCATTATCAATCCATTACTCACTAAATGACATGAGGTTTTTCAACACTTTATTATAAAATATGCTAATGATTAATATGTTAATGATTTTGGCCATCTGTAGATTAATGTAAGTGTTTTAAACATTAACTTATTTATCATTACTTATCATAGAATAATTTCCATATCTCCCTACAATACAGTATAGACTGCTCTCTAGAAACACTCTTTAAACTCATGATACATGTTCATGATAAATATGTCATGATAAATGTTCAGGATACATCGTAAATCAGGGAGAACCTGTACAATACGACTCCATAAATGCATATAATGCCTTATACAGTCTGGATTTTCTAGGGGTCTGGAACATTTCAATTCAATTTACATCATTCCTTAAGGGACAAATTGGCTCGGAACTCTTCTTCACAGGACTTCTGGAACAAATTAACAATGAGAACCGAGGTATCCTTGTATAAGTCCAACTGAACCGTGACTGAGCACTTTTCAGCATGCTACACCTGAACATGGCATGGAGCACTCGCACTAGTCAAATGAACAACACTTTGGGTGTCAAATGTGTTTGGGCACAGCACAGATCATCTAATCTGAGTACACCCTTAGTCAGGGTGGCAGTGGGGGTGATCTCTCCTCACATCCCGGCTCTCTTCTCTTTCAGCAACAGCATTACAGTAACTAATACCTCAGCTTCTCTGCGCACTTTATGGCTCATTAAAGTAACATGACCTCCACTAAGAGCATATAGTTTTCTGTGGTTGCGACAATGTGCTCATACTTCTCTCACACTAGCAGAGAATCATGTACCACAGCAAACCTGCTAAGTTTGGGTGCATTGGACTAAAGCTGGGAATTGTGAACTTCCAACCCTTTTTATAAGAAAAATGATGTTCTTACAGTGTTGAGTGTAATGATAAACTGTTGAGGGGTTAATTTATCAAGTGCTAAGAAAATGTCATTAATAATAACTGTCACTGAAATATAAGCAGCCTATATTAATTCATATAATTATTAGATGTCAACCAATCGTGCCAGGTTTGCCATCTCTAAACATTAATTCAGTACAGGGTGGGTCATTTATAAGAAATGCCCTCCCGATCTAACCCCCTTAGACTTTTATCTTTGGGGTCATCTGAAGGCAATTGTCTATGCTGTGAAATATACGAGATGTACAGCATCTGAAACAACGGATACTGGAAGCCTGTGCTAGCATTTCTTCTGCGGTGTTGCTATCAGTGTGTCAAGAGTGGGAGAAGAGGGTTGCATTGACAATCCAACACAATGGGCAGCACTTTGAACACATTTTATAAGTGGTCATAAACTTGTAAATAACTCATGAAAGAATAAAGTTCCATTAAAACCCATTGTTTTTCTTGTGAAATCCTCAATAAGTTTGATGTGTTACATGACCCTCTTCCCATTGGAAATAATAAAGTTGGATCCAAAATGGCCGATTTCAAAATGGCCGCCATGGTCAACACCCATCTTGAAAAGATTCCCCCTCCCGTATACTAATGTGCCACAAACAGGAAGTTGATATCACCAACCATTCCCATCTAAATGGCCGTATCCATATAAATGGCCCACCCTGTATCAAAAAAACAAAACAAAACAAACAACATATGTACAACAGTGGTGTCTGCATTTTTTCATTAGTAATCCCATTCATTAGGGGAGGTTTATATCAGTGTGTCCCTGTTTGCATTGTTTTGCGACATTCATAAAGGAGCTCTCAACAGTTGTCATTTAGGAGCGTTATGATCATTATGTCTCTACTGTGTTGATTTCATTACTTATTATTAGATGTTTCACAGATATTTCTATTGCATTTTACAAATGTGTTTAGCATCATTAAGTGAATGAAGAGTGTTTGTACAAAATGAATTGAGGTTTCCCACAGAAACATGCTGTTTTCACTCAGGCTTTCTCTGGGTTTGTCTTAATTGTGGGCTGGGACTGATTCATGCTCTCACCTCCTTCGTTGTCTTTGTTGTCACTGCAGGAGATCTCCATGGCAACATTGCAGCCTGTCCCCCTCCAGCCAGTGTGACATTCGCAGTGCCAACTGTTCTGACCCATAACGCACTGGCCGTTGTTGTTGCACAGGCCTGGACACCCATCTGTAGGAGCCAAAGAGAGAGAGTGTTAGAAAGAGCTAATTAATCAGTGTTGAAATGGATTTCATTTTCATTTAGCAAATTAAAATATGTCACTCCAGAGACATCAAACCAAACAAATGAATCCCACATCAAACCCACACATACTGGCACTGAGGACACTTAGAAATGAAGGAAACAATTCAGGATTGTTCAACCAAATCTTTATCTGTCACACAACTGTTTCAAAGTGTTTCTCACATTTGCTCAAGCTCACTTATAGCAGTCATAATGCTAGCCAATCAGCCATAACGCTTGCCAATCAGACACAATTAACCATGTCTGAGGGAGGAAAGGTCAGACGTGAGAAGATAGACAGAAGTCCACTGTCTGGTGGTGAAAATGATTCGTGAGCCACATACAATGGCGCATAAGGGGAATTGGGTATGTTGGAGAGAGGGAAAGGGAAACCAAAAAGAACTTAATAATAACTTAATACACCCTTTTATGTATACATTTATAGAATGCTTTCGGAAAGTCTTCAGACATTATGAATGAAGCTGTGAAAGTATGAATCTGGTATTATTTAGTATTAATGTAGGTATGTGGTTCTGAACAAGCATAACAATCACAAAACCTCAGCAAAAGTTACATATATAGTTACGTCCTTAAAACATTAGTAATGTCCATAAGACTTCCAATGAGATTCCGATAAGCAGTTAATAATACAGTGGAGAAGATCGGTTAATACAATCAATTAATGAATACAATCAATATAACATAATTAATGTGTATAATTGAATTAATCAGTTAAGATAATCATTGTGTTCAAGCAACACATGAAATGTACAAATTCTTTGTGTGTTATCTAAGAAGGCAGAAAGCATTTCATTTCATTTCATTTACAGCATTTAGCAGACGCCCTTATCCAGAGCGACTTACAATTGATACAGTCTTACAATCCAAGCAATTGTGGGTTAAGGGCCTTGCTCAAGGACCCAACAGTGGCAGCTTAGCAGTGGTGAGATTTGAGCCCTGGACCTTTTGGTCCATAGTCCAGTACCTTACCCGCTAGGCTACCACAGTCCCGTTTGTGTATTATCAGGACTTGAGTAACTTCGTAGACATCCAGATAATTCCAGAGTTAACAAACGTTTCTCAGAACTGTATCTTTGATGCATTTTCAGCAGTGTTTAGAGGGATGGACTCCCTTCTTCTCAGACAGAGCCACTCGTGCCCACGTGACGCCTGTCCCAGCCGGAAGCCAACTGAGGCTGCTCCAGCCGTGCATCTATTGATGCATTTAATTTACTCATAATATTTACAACAGTCCAGTAATACTTGAAATGCTTTAATGCTCTGCTCTTTCCTGTAGCTGTTAAAGAGCTATTTTATGCGGCTATTTTGGAGACAGTGAGAACTGAATAGCTCTCAGCATGGCTGAGTCTCAGCAAGGAGTCGAGCAATTACTGCCTTTAAACAGCAGAAGGACACTGCCAGATAAGAAGTACACACAAAAACACATGCACGCACACACACACAGAGTGGGGTGGGCTAACAGAGAAGCCAATTAGTACTCTACCTATTTGTACTGTTATTAGCATTCTCTTTAATTTACGCATTCTGCTTGTACGTAAACACACATAATGCACTGGTATTTCTGATAAAGATGCACCACCACACAAATACACACACACACACTCACACAGATTAATGATACATGTGAATCATCCCTAATTTCTTAACCTATGATGTATTTTACAGGCTTCATATTACCTGCACTGCAATAATTCTGTGATATTTTGCCTACAACAAGCTTTAGGCTTCCATTATTGGTAAGCCTTACGTAAACAGCCTTTTTAAAAGTACAGGTATTTGCTGTGTAACGACCATCCAATCAATGTCTGTTCCTTTTAACAACCGAGCTCTTACAAATCTGTATTTTAACTCTGGACATTGCAGCTGTAAACAGCTGGTCTCCTTAAAAGCCAATCAATGCTGTGGATCCTTGAGAAGAAGCAGGAGTTTGAGTTTGAGAGCTGAAGTCTGTCATTTGTGTGTGTGTCTGTATATAAATGTACAAAAGTACCTTATTGGTCATGTGCTTGGTTCCTCGTTAGCTCATGTTTGGACTGGAGACTGTGCGATCGGTTGATGGCTGATTTGTAACAAGCTGTAAATGGTGTTTGTAAGTCTATGTGTCTATCCTATTGTAAGTAGTACTCTTTTTTGTCCCCCCACTACCTATATATTCTTTCTAACATATAATTATATAAATAGTGAGTCTCTGTTTCATCTGGCGCATGGTGTTGTTCATAATTCTGTCTATCCATTCATGTTTTACTTCCATCAAACAAAAGTATCATATCCACCATACCATCCTATTAAGCGTTACTGCTTTCCCATACTCAGGATCGTAACAGTACATTACTGTATTTACTATAACTATTGTGAACTTCTATAAATTAAGAATGTGGTGGCATTAGGGATGCCGTGCAGATGGTAGAGTTCCACTCATGCTTTTAGTATTATGTATCGTTTGCACACAATTTTTCTTGTGATATAACCATTATATTTACATTACAGTAGCATTAAAAGAATATGTGACCATGGTAATGTCCAGTCAACATCCAATTCGATCAACAACCAGTTCCACAGAAAGTAATGTGGTAGTTAAACGGCATATACCTTTTACTGGAAACATGTTAAAGTAATTGTTTATGCTACAGATGCTACAATGAGGTGGTCCTATAAATGTATCTTACATATAGTTGATTGTTGATCTGGTATGGAGATGAACGCTGGGTTGTATGGAAGCAGAAGAAACACATATCCCTAGATACAGTCTGAGCTGACCCGCAGTATTTCTGAGCACTATTAAGTTGTTTCATCACTGGACAAGTTATCCAAGATTAGCCCTTAGAGGCCATAAATCACACATGCGAGATGATCCAATTGTTGTTTTTAATGTGAAAATGGTACTGGATACTTTTAAAATCCTTTTAAAATCCTCAAACATCCAGTTAAATGTGTTTGTGGTTTTGAATAAAGAAAATCATAGCTTAGGTCCTATTGGCTAATATGTGCTAAACAAAAGACTTGCATGGTACAGATCTAAATGGTTATTTATAGGCAAAAAACAAACAAACGTTACAATATGGCCAGAATGCACGGGCTAAGAGGATAAGGTGATCAACAGAGCTTCAACCAAGAGCTTTTTGCTGAAATGAATAGTGACTGTGATTTGATGGTGACACAGCTCCAAAAACTTGGGTTTGAGACCTGGTCTGGCAGCTGTGTGGAGTGCCTGTGTCTGCATAGGTTTCTTCCGGGCACTTGGGTTTCCTCCCATGTTACAAAGATATGTCCCAGTATATGTGTTGTGAGTGTGATTACTGCTAATGATGCTTTAATACTTTTGGGAACTTGATCTACAAGACAAGTAGTGGATACAGAAATACGCATCTTGTCTTGTTTAGAAAGGATCGCAGTGTTTACACAAAAGCTGTCCGGCAGTGTGCGTTTGTGTTTATGTGTGCATTTACCGATGGTGCAGTGCTCTCCGTTCCAGCCCTGCTCACACAGGCATTTGCCGTCTCTGCAGGTGCCATGCTTCACGCACAGTGGGTTGCACAGCCTCTGATCACATCCAGCGCCTGCCCAGCCCTCCTCACAGTGGCACACGCCACCCACACACACGCCGTGACTCCCGCAGTTTGCAGAACATACCTCTGTAATGTGGAGCAATGAAGAAGGAGCAAATGCATGATATTTAAACAGCACGTCGGTATGAGAAATGGGTTGAACTTTAACAGAGGACTTCAATGGAGTAGCAAGAGAGGGGACTCGGTCTCCTTAGTTTAAAGAGATGAGACAGGGATGCTGAAAGCCAGCATTCCTTTTTGAATTAGAAACTTGAGAAAACCAAGCAACAAAAGAGTTAATCCATTACTTTCTGTTTAAAATAAGCAATCTGGTGTGTGTGAAATTAAACTAGACTGTATTTACAGCACCAGCCAAACAATAGAAACATTTGACTTTTTTTTGGCTAATTGGCTTAAACTAGGCAAATTTAATTACTGAAGTGAATAATTGCTACATTCATCTAAATTAAATAATCAAGTAAGAGTATTTCAAGCATCATTATAATAACAACGTGTAATTTACCCCCACAGACAGAGTGAACATTAGCAGAAGTACTGATGTGTTTCATAATAAACCATGAAAGCATGAACAGTAACAAGGAGGCAATATCATGCTTGTATTGAAAACCTAATAAAAATGGATTTATGGATATTTTTTCTTTATTTGTCTGTTTGTTGTTGATATGCAGGTAGATTCTACGTTCACCATGCAATATTTTTTATTTAAGAACCCACAAAGTAAAATTCCAAAAGGCTTCCTGTTTATTATAGACCTTTATTCCAGGATATAATATAATGCTAATGTAACACGCACTTAGTGAGTTATATGTCCAACAGAATGCCATTTCAGATATACTGGAAGGTGGGGGTGACCCTGGTCTATTCTACACATCATACACAAATATAGCCCCCAGCCTGAGGAGCACTCAAACATTGGAGCACACAGACATAGACAGATTCAGAGTCGAATGCTAGGCGCCAAACTGCGCATTAGGAAATCCCTCCCAGGGGCCGGCCGGCTTGCAACTCGGGCATTGCTGAGATCTTGGAACCTCGTGCCCATACACAGGGGCTTCCCCATTACCATAATGTCCCATGGAGAAAAGACCACACGCAACTGAGACCTTGTGTTGTAAACCAGCCCAGGAAAAAATGTACTGTGAAATTTGTCAGTAGAACCATGAAGTGGCCAAATTACCACCAAAATTCATAGCACAACTGATATAATTCATGGTCCATTCGTAGTCAACCAAGTTTACAGTTGTACTATGAAATTTCACAGTAGAACTAGGAAGTGGCCAAATTACCATCAAAAATCCATAGTAGAACTGTGAACGTCATGGTCAAACCGTGAAAGTTCACATTAAAACTTTCAAGCAATTCATAGTTTTACTACAAACATTCACAGTACATTTTTTCCTAGGAGGGATGCGAACCAGAGTGGTAGATCGCTGTTCTGCAGTGCTAAACCACCCTGGTTTGTATTAGACCCCAAGAGACATGAGGTTTCAGCTGCATTTCAAAGTTGCGGAAAAAGTCAGTTGACATGCACAAGTACTTTATCATAATAAATTATAATTAATATTCTTTATTATTCTCCAATTATGCCTGTAAAATCATACTCAGCCCTTCTAGGTAAACACTTGGTTTACATCACAGTTTTACAAGCTGGCCCACATATTTTCTATGCTGATGGAAACTGAGCCATACTGTATAACCGTAGCGGGCTCCTTTTTGAAGTACTATGGCAGTCTTTTGAGTTGCAGCAGTATTGCATTACATTCATATACTCATGTATGCTTATGAACTATGCTTGTGAAATAATTATCAAGATTGTCAATTAAATGCCATTATCTGTAGAATAGGAAAGCAATCATATGATAACAAAACATGAATCAGATATATTTTAATCTTCAAAGACAACCCAAAATGAATGGAAGTCAACAGACACTGTTTGCTCAGAAATCTCAACAATCTCTCCAAAATCTCAGAAATGAGCCTCTAACACCAAATTAGCTGGCTTGCAATGACATGATTGGAAGGCAAATGCTGGGTTCTGATGGAGGCCTACCTGTGGAGCAATCAGGACCCATCCAGTTGGGATGGCAGGTGCAAAGACCAGTGTCTGCACTATACACTCCGTGGCCATGGCACTGCTCTGGGCATTGAGATCTGGGCACATCACACAGTGGCCCACCCCAGCCTGGCTTACACAGACACTGCCCCGATACACATGTCCCATGACCAGAGCACTTAGGGTCCAGACAGTCCACTGAAACAGAGAGAAAGAGAGAATGTTTGGGTAAGAGAGAGATCACTAAAATAAGAAATGGAGGAAATAAAAAAATGCTACAACCTCAGCTTTTGTACTCTACAAATGTAAAATGCGTCTGTTGGGTTTTCCCAATTTCTATGTCTCATTTTCACCTGCTCACTGTATTTCTTGTGTAACTGGATTGCAGCCAAATTAAAATTTGAACCAAATACATTGATGCTTGCTGCCAAAGACATCTCAGAATTGAAACTTGATGGAAATCAGATCGCAGCACTTGCAGATTTCTTATTGTTGCTGTTGGTTATATGGTGTATTGTCCATACATGTTGATGTAACAATCTCAGTATGGTGACCTAGAACAGATTCAAATTACAACTGATTCTCTAACATGATTCAAAGATGTCCTACAGAAGTCTTGGGTTTCTAATGATCATTTTGTGCTAATATGTTCTTTCAAGAGACTGAACTGTTGTGACAGTGTGTGTTGTGCGTCTGTAACAATTCTACCCTGGCAAATTACACAGATAGGACTGACAAATATATGCTACATTTATCCAGATTCTAAAAGTGAAGCAAAAATGTACTCATGAGAATCATTTAAGCAATTTTATCTACCGACAGTGGTCCAAGGACAGGCAAACCACAAACTGACAACAGGATGTTTGCACCCAAGGTTGATGTCTGAGAGCAACACATCC